>AYEL01061508.1:0-31143 GCA_000484575.1 Olivierus martensii | reverse complement strand
CGATGATCAGTTAACGAACAATTCGGATAACGAACATTGCCTTGGAACAGATTATGTTCGTTAACCAATCACCCACTGTATTTGAACTGAAATAAATAATTACAATTAAATAATGGTTACATACAAAACATTTAGCATAAACATTATCAATATATTAATATAACATTATACAAGCAATAATAATATATATACACAACATTGAATTATAAATATATACAATCCACCTATGCTTAAGTCCTATATGGTCTATGTTTGCATTGATAAACAAAAAAACAGAAACTCTTGCTTTAAACGTCTATAAGATCATAAAAAAGCACTATAAGCAAGGTATTCAAAGATTTTTAATCATGAATAACGTTTTCGGACTGGATTAGAGTCCATCATCAGTTCTACATTCGACAATTCTTGTTTGCATTGATTTATATGGTTTCTATGCTTCCTTGTTTATAGCATACTTCCAAGGTTATACTTCCAGTCTACATCATTTCTGAAGAGGCTTGAGCTATTAAGTTCTGGGGTTATTTCATCTACAGAGAAATCTACTTTAAGTATTGTTGACAAAAGCTCTACTTATATACATGTAACATAGAATGCTCAATAATTATTCTATATTCTTGTTCCTTAGATTCTATGATGTTACAGTGTGCATCTATTCTATGTAGGAGTGCTTTAATCACTGCTGTTTTGTAATTCATGGGATCTTTGAACCATGATGTGTAAAGACAGGAGAGTATGCCAGTTTTCTGTAGACAGACAATGCATAGCCATCACTTAAAATATTAATAGTAACATCTAAGAAATGCACATTTTCTTTTGATTTCTGATCCAGTATCAGAATAAGTCTTAAAGTTAGGTATGTAAAGCACAGCAGTAGTTAGTCTACATTTCCATTATCTCTTAGGATGATAAAAAGGTCACTGGATATACCTAATAATCAGTCTCATCATTGGCAGAAGGACTGGAAGAATTAGCCTTTTTTATATTTCAGTGTCAATTCTGCCATTACTCAACTATAGGGTCACCAATAAGTACATCAGTTGTCTGTTTATAAAATTTATTCTTAAATACAAAGAACAAATCATAAGAAATAAGAAGAGAAGTTACTCATATGATATCTGGTAGAACTTTCATGTCTTGGGAGTTTTCCAGTAGAAATATACAGGGTGGGCCAAGATAAACTGAACCAATATGAGAGAAGACTACTTGGTTGGGTTTGGTTTATCTTGGCCTACTCTGTATATAGATTAGGCAGACTGGGGTAATGTTAATGGTGGGTGCATCTTTGCATAATCATAAACTGCTAGTACATCATTCAGTTGTGATGGGTATTATTGGAGTATTGTTATGAAATGTTTTAAAGATTTCATTACATACATATAATCTTCCATTCTATTAAGGCACCATTTAGCTAGTCTTCTTTCTCTAGAGCAAGGGTTGGCAACAAGTGCCTACACACATCCTGGTTCCCACAAAGCAATTTTTAAGTGTCCGCCATCACATCCTGGTTCCCACAAAGCAATTTTTAAGTGTCCGCCATTTAAATATCTGAAATCTAAATTTTAGATATTTGAACAACAAATACTCGTAGTTGTAATGAATAATTTTAGTAAAAATTCTTTACAATTGCACACTTTGATTTTATCTTCACCATTTTAATAACTGTACAAATTGTACAATTAAATTTTAAAGAAAACTAAATCTTGGCGACATCTATATATTACTAGATGACTAGATAAATCAATTTTCGACTATTAGAGACATCTCATGCCACATATAGTGAATTATTTTCTGTCCCCACTATCCTCGTATACTCTATCCAGCCACTGAATGCTACGCTACTCACTGAAATTCAAAAGTACCAGCCAAACTCCTGCATTTCTGAAATATGTTTTCCTATTAAAAAACGTTGCCAACTCCTGCTCTAGAGTATGTTAAACATCGATGTTTAGCATCAATAAAACCATCGAAAGGTAACATCGATGTTAGAAGACATTGGTCCCAAAAATCAACATCAATGTTTTTTGTGCATTATTAATAACAAATTAATCAAACTAACAAGCCAAACTTCCCCTGGCGGATAAAGTTTTAAGTTATATTTTTTTAGAATAATTATTATTTTCGAATTAAAGCTATGGTGCCACCATCTATTGAGTTAATAATTAGTTAATTTTATAATTTCGTACTAAGGTGGCGCCATCTAGTATTTAATGATTAAACTATAATTTACAAATTTATTTTCCCGAAATAAAATTTTCTGACTTGAGCCAAGTCTACCTGCCCAGGTTTGCCATGAGGGCCCGTGGCTACATAGATAGCCTGCCTGGGAGCGCTAGTTACGGCCTAGTCTGGTAAGGTTCCATAGCGATGATTACTTAAGCTTCCCGAAATGGAATTTCTGCCATATGTCACCGTGGTCTAACTGGTTAAGGCGTTGGGGCGTTAACCCAAAGATCCCGGTTCGATTCCGGTGCAGTGGCGAAAATTTTATTTCGGGAAAATAAATTTGTAAGTTATAGTTTAATCATTAAATACTAGATGGCGCCACCTTAGTACGAAATTATAAAATTAACTAATTATTAACTCAATAGATGGTGACACCACAGCTTTAATTCGAAAATAATAATTATTCTAAAAAAATATAACTTAAAACTTTATCCGCCAGGGGAAGTTTGGCTTGTTAGTTTGATTAATTTGTAAAATGGTTTATCCCGTTTGTTGTTTATAATTTTATATTGTTAGTAACAGCTGCATTGACATATTCTTCATCTATTTCCAGTATTTTATCAACTCCTTTAGTTTATTAGTTAGATACTCACTAGTATACCATTCTTTCAATATAAAAACATCCAATGCTACATTGTATGGTTTTATTTTCCTCATCTATAAAGTGGACAGTCAAGCTAATGTAACTCCTCTTTTGGATGTCTGTCTCTGTCCATAAATCAGTTGTTAATAAGCAAAATTTCTGTTTGAGCTGTTGTTTGATTATGGATACCATATTACTATATTTATCAGAAATTAGTCTTTTAATCATTGGTCAAAAGGAATTCTGTACAAAGATGCTATTGTCTTTATGAAATGTTGAAAACCTTTGCAATTCATTTACCTTGTTTTTTGCTGATTCACCTGATTTGAATTCCTCAATGATCCTAAACATCTTAGAAATTTTCCTTTGTTTTTCTGGGAGTGATTGTGATGATGGTGCTTCGTCAGTGTCTTGATAACATTTTTCTTTATTCTACAAGTCTTTCTGAACTCCAAGAAGTTGTGGATGTTTGCTTTCATGATGACACCTTAAATTTGTGGTAATACCACTACTTTTCAGTTCTTTTGAATAATATATGCAAGTTGCAGAATTAGTTTTACTGTTAGCAAAATGTTGCCACAATAAGGTTTTTGGAGGCATATTTACTGAGCTACAAAGGTATAAATACTTTGAAATTAAAAAAATAAAAAAAAAACCAAAAACATTTCGAATATTAATTAAATGATGATGATAAAATGTCTCACGTGACAAATATAAGCACTGAAAATTCAATATTGCCAGATGGATTTTCCAATTTTCATAATGCAAAACTAAAAAATTATATAAAATCATCCTGATTATAAAAAATTTCATATTTATAAAATATTATGTAATATTACTTAACCTAAACATCAATTCTACTACATAAACAGAAAAAACATCAAACATCGATACCAAAACATTGATATTCATAAAACAATGACCTCTAAACATCGAAGATCAATATCAAAACATCGATGTTCAATGTCCAATACTACTCTAGAAGATACAATGGAGAATGTGTCTTACCCAATTGGTTTCATAATAATCAAGTGTTTATGGGTCTTAATGTATGTAAGCAATGATAGACAGGATAGATTTGGTATGCAGTTTATCTTCCACACTGCTGGAAAATTACTTTTATTCATGAGCCTTTTCACCTTATTGTTAAGTATCTCAGATGAGTCTACCCTTATTGATTGTGAAATCTTGTATGAAGTTATCCTGCACAATAGTATATTTATGGATTCTGCTAGATTGGCCAAGTGATAAAATTTTAATTATTCTAAAAATTTTTCTTCGTCATCGCAACTGTATTTTACACAATTGTAATGATGAAGAAAAAATGTTCTGATACCAGCAGCAATTTTTATGGTGATGCTCCAGCATATGGGGAGGCAAAGAGGTATGTGAGTAAGGTGCTAGAAGTCTAGAATAATGAGGAAATGCTAGATTAATAGACAAACAATCTTTAATACAAATAAAATAATTCTAAAATTTATTATATATGCATAATTATGTACATAATAAAGAAAAGAATATCAAATCTAGTACAAAATATTTTTAATTGAAAGAAAAATCAACAAAATACAGTATTATCAACTCAAATTTATAAAATAATCTAATGGGGGCTTAATTTAAGTTTTCAGTTAGACCAATAAATTTACCTGTATAAGTGACTTTGCTTTTTACTGTGGGGATTACATCTTCATCTGTTGAAATGTATTAATAATAATAGTTAACAATTTTAGATAATGCAGATTAACAGAGATAGAGAGGGATTTGCTATCTCACTCGACAGACAGCAGAGATAATCCAGCCTGATGGATGGAGGACAAAGGGAACTTCAACTCTCTTAGTCAACAAGCCAAAAATAACTATTATTTCCTGGATAGGAAACAACTGCTAATTATTTTTACTTTTTAATCTCTTCTCAAATTATTGTTTCCCATTCAACTATCAACAAAATGCTAGAGATCCAAAATTTCTCTTGTTTTCCAAATGAATGACATCAAATTTCCTCTTAATTCTGATTAGTGATAGAAAATTTGTCAACTTGAACTTTTTATTGCTATTATTTTCTCATGACTGGCTAACTTCATTTATTTGATTTGTTGTAATATGATTCTAAGCTTATCTATAAAGATATGCTTTATGAATACTTTGTCTACAACAGAGCTTGACCCTTCCCATTCCAAAATCCGAATTCCAATAAATAAACATAAAATATTTAAACCAATTTATCCTTCTCACTAGTTAAATGTTTATTATTTTGTTGATTTTATCAAATCTATTCCTAGATGATGTCACTGATATCATTCTATGAGATGCTAAAATAAGGAATAAATTATTAGGAAATATTTTGATATATTCTTACAATATTCAAGTTATTTCTAAACTTTTGTAAATCATACATCTATAATCCTGACAATTAAAATAATATAGAAATTATAATTACTTACAATATGTCAATAACTAAAAAGGGAAGATATACAAAGATTCAATGTATAAAGGATTCAAATGGCTATTGAAAAAAACAATAGCCTCCAATCAACACAGAGAGACATAATGACTGATAAACACCAACTAAATGTGATCAAAGAAGATAACAGAGAACTTATCACCAACTGGGATGGGATAGTAGAAAAAGCAGCAGCCTTCTACAAACAATTATGTAAACCAAGAAACAAATTGAGGCAAAAAAGACTAAGCCCAACAAATACAAAAGATATCTCAGCAATATTAATGCAAGTAGTAGAAAAAACAATTAAATTGATATAGTGCAGAAAAACTGCAGAAGACAACATCAACATTAAATTCTTAAAGGAAGGAGGAGTACCAGTATACAAGCAACTCACTAGGATATTCTTCAACTGCAAAGAGAACAAATGGGAAAGGACATATGAAAAATGCAGTCATAGTACCAATACATAAAGATAAAGAGATCTGAGAAACTACAAGCCTATCAGTCTACTGTCAACAATATAAAAATCTTCAAAATCATTCTCACAGGAGGATTGGAACAAGTAATAAGATTCAAACCAACCAAGAGAACAAACTGCATTTCAGAAAGGCTATCCAATAATGGATCATATACGTATTGTCAATCAACAGAAAGAAAAATACAAAGAATACAACATTCCACTCTAGCATTCATAGACTATGAGAAAGCAATCAACTCAATCTATAAGGGCAATACTAATGGCACTAAGGAATCAGGGAATAGACCACCAGTACATAGTATTACTGCATATCTTCCTACAAGGAAGCAATAATCATAATACAATTACACAAAGATTGTAGGAAAATAAAAATCCAACAAGGAGTTTGTCAAGAAGACAGCATCTCACCAAAATTGTTTAAGCTTGCCTAGAAGAACTATTCCAATGAATAAATAGATGGGAACACAAAGGAATAAATATCAATACAAAATACCTCAATCATCTGAGATTTGCAGATGACATAGTGCTGTTCACTCAAATACTGAATGAACAAAGAAAAGGCTAAGTAACTTGAAGATGAAAAGTGAGAAAATAGGACTGTAAATGAACTATGAGAATATAAAGGTAATGTTCAGTGCAGAAGTAAACCCAGAACAGTGTTGACAGAAGACTATACAATTGAAATGGTGAAAGAATACAAGTATTTAGAACAAATAAATCCCAACAAAAAGAGAACAGATGAGAGAGATTCAACATTGGATGAAATTCGAATCGCGTGCATGCAGCCAATACAGTAACTTCCTAAAAGACAATAGGATACCAATATATCTCAAAAGGAAACTCTTCAACATGTGCATACTACCAGTAATATCATATGACTGTAAAACATGGACCTTTACAAAGAAAATAAAAAGAAAACAACAACAACCCAAAGAAGACACACAGGATTCACAATGTGGGACTGCATGACAACATATGGATAAGAGAACAAACTAAAGTATAAAATATAGTTGTAGCAGTTAGAAGAAATAAATGGCATTGGGCAGGCCACAAAGTGAGAAACATTAATAGCTGAAGGATAAATAAAATTACAAAGTGGTAACCAAGGAAAGGGAAAAGACATTCTGGCAAGCAATACAAATGATGGAAAGATGATAGAAGAAAAGTAATAGGTTCCCAGTGGAGCAAATTGCACAACATAGGTAATTTGGGAATAAAAGGAGGCATATTTATCCAGCAGTAAATGAAATTGAAATGATTATTTACTTAATTGGCTGGCTTATTCACACAATAATTTTTTAATTCTTTCAGCCTGCAACAGTTTAAAAAGTGGATATCTGGCTAAGTTTTCCAGATCTAGTGTTATTGCATACTTAATAATAGTTTAAATGTTTTAGGCTTTCATATGCATTAACAAATGTAAAAAGATGATTCACTTTATAATAGTAGTCTGGAATGTAACTGTCACATCAACAAGAAATGCTTGTACAACAAATAAAAATTAAAGAAGATAACACAGATGGATACTTGCAAAATGATGTGTTTGATCTCAAAAGTTCATTGCTATGGGTGCTAAATGCATCACTTTCAAGAGTTAGATAGAATGCAGAAGGCCTGACTGTTGATCACATTATCATTTTGAATAGTTTTTCTGTGGAGATTACGATACCCGACAAAGTTAGAATGCACGATAATTGTCAGGAATTCGATATTTGTTTTTTTTTTCTTTTTCTTTTCTTTTATAAAAATATTTAATTCCAAATAGTTAAAATGTTGATAATTGTCTCCCAAGTGAGAAGGATACTGTCTACGATCACCCACAGAAAAATATATCAGTCAAATCATTAAAAACGATTTATCTTACAAACACGAAATAAAAGTTGTTTTGGTTAAAGGAAACAGAACTTTATCTGGGTTTTGCATCCACACAAAATTAGGAAAGAGAAGCTAGATCAACACGGGACATTCCTAATTATCGGACCGAATACGCCCCTTTCTGCAGGAAATCCCTTACCCACACAGCGGACATTTTCTTGATAGAGGGGATTTTCAGAGGAGGAGGGAGACAGAGGAAACCGAGAGGAACCAGTCACCTCAGATTTGGTCAGGCAGTCGAGTCTCAGCCACGAAAAGGAGCAGTCACCTTCTCCTCTTGCTTGAAGACCACTCGAAAAGCCGATCTTTAACAGACCTTCGAGGTACCGACATCAACGAGATAGACCAAACACTGACAGGCAAATTGTCAAGAAATTAGTGAAAGAACTGATGAACTATAAAACAAAGTTAAGGAACTCCTGTCAATAAGTCAGAAATTGTCGTCAAAGGAAGCAGAGCATCCCCTTGTTTCTGTTCAAGCCAAAAGAACAAAGGTATTTATCCAACAACTTGTAAAGAACTCTCTCTCACAATAAGCAGGTTAATAATTGTTAAAGTTGTTGTCTGAGTCAGTTCTGTGTCGGAGCATTCCGTCATTCTCCCGTCCGACCTATGCGAAGCCTACAACCCCTCAAAAGATTCATTTCTGATCTGTCAACCTAAATCCCGTTAAGTGCCTCCTGGCGGTCTCACATTTCTATATTGATAAGTTCATTCACAAATCTAATTTGCATCTTGTATTGGGACTGCACAATCTTCATACCAGTTGACATTGAATATTTTTGTAAAGATCACAAGCTAACTTCAGTATTAGTTCTCTCATAATTCAGATTGTCTTTGTTCTTATAGATAGCAGTAAGGCATCTTTTAATAAATCTATTTATATTTATAATATTATATATTAATATTATCTATTTATATTTATAACAACATATATTTCTTTTTCCCAAAATTATAATTACCATAGTAATATAATACTAATGTGCATATTAAATATTCATAATATTAGGCTAAATATTCATTTAATGATATTCTTTCTTATTTATCTTTAATTATATATGACAAAACCTAAAACCTGATTTCTTAGAGCATTATTCTAGGATTATCATTATATAGGAGTTGAAGGATGGTGTTCCACTGTTTGAATGTAATTTTACTTTAACTGGTGAGCAGAATTCAAGGTAAATAAAACTATAGTCAGTTCTCATTATTTGCAGTAGTTAGTCTATAAATTCTTCGCAAATATTGAATTAGCGAATACTGAACCATTATGTCTGAGAAATAAAGAGTTAGATTCCTGCAAATCTTTTTTTCCCAACATTTTCATCCTTGCTTTATGTGTTTTTTTCTGTATAAAGATACTTTTTTAATGAGTATTATAATACTTACAAATAATTACAGTATATGGAGTGTACAATACTATATACAGTAGTATAATTACAGCAATCTTTATCTAATTTTTTAAAGCACTAACTATATAGTAAATAAAATCTTATTTTTGATGGGTAGTTGTTTGATGTGGCAGCTCACACATTGTCTTTGTGAACTGCATCAGTCTTGTCCATATCACTTTTTGCCTCTGATATTTTAAAATCTTAGCTCAAGGAGGAAATGTGAAGGAAAGTAGGCAGCTAAATTTTAGGCTGCATAAGGTCACATTCTTCTATGGGACTTGCGGATGATATGAACAGGCTTTTACAGGAAGGTAGGTGCTTCTGTGGCATGAGCAAGGATAAGTAATGAGACTTTTTTGGCATAATATCACAAACTATATTTGGTAACAAACGACTTCCTTTATTAGAGAGAGCGTTTACATTGGTAACAGTATTTTCCTGCTCAGCAGAAATTCGTAAATAAGTGCAAAAGTGCTGCAGAAATTGATTTTGTGCTTACAAATAAATTTTTACGAATAATCAAATATGTGAAACTGAATTCACAAATAATGAGAATTGACTATACCAGTATTTTATTGAATTACCTGATGAACCAGATTTAAAAGTCTTTGCTCTACTTTTTTTCATATGCTAATCATCTCTTTGTACATATCATCATATTTACTGCCATCTTGGAGAATCATTTTAATTTCAGCACTTTACAAGGCTAATATTGAACAATGAATGTATTGCCAAGATGAAGAAAGGTTTGAAGGCTACATATACAGGATGAGTTTTTTATCTTGAGACAACAAAATATCTTAATTGGATCTCATTATTTTGGAAAAAGTTGTAGACAAAAGTTGTAGGGTTTTGAAGGGGCAATCAATTGATGACCTTGAATGTGTCCTTGACCTTGACCTTTAACGTCATTTGAAGGTCAAGTCGGTTTTTTTAAATGGGAAGACATATTTTTGATCCTGGCAATGGAAAGAGCGGAAAATTTCACAATCGGATATACCCTTGACCTTAAGGTTTAGGTCAAAGGTCAAGGTTATTTTCAGGTCAAAAGATTTTACCAACGGGAAACAATAATTTTAATCACATTTTTTAATGACCTTATTACTTTGATCTTTAAAAGCATTCACTACTTTTAGTATTACACAGGAGTAACAACATGGATGTAGTTGTTTTCTGTTCCCTTTGGGGTGCTTGATTTCAATGAATCCCCTCACCTCTCACTATCAGGGTGGTTGTTTTCGGTGCATCACTTCACTTCTCTCCATAGCTTCAGGTATTGGTTTTGGGGAAAATATTGGTTTTCGGGAAAATGTTTCCCCAAAACCAATACTTCAAGCGATGGTGAGAAGTAAAGTGATGCACCAAAAACAAACACCCTGATAGTGAGAGGTGAGGGGATTCATTGAAATCAAGCACTCCAAAGGGAACAAAACTACTACGTCAATGTTGTTACTCCTAGGTAGTGCTAAAAGTAGTGAATGCTTTTAAAGATCAAAGTAATAAGGTCATTAAAAAATGTGATAAAAATTATGGTTTCCCATTGGTAAAATCTTTTGACCTGAAAATAACCTTGACCTTTGACCTAAACCTTAAGGTCAAGGGTATATCCGATTGTGAAATTTTCTGCTCTTTCCATTCCGGGGTCAAAAGTATGTCTTCCCATTTAAAAAAACCGACTTGACCTTCAAAAGACGTTAAAGGTCAAGGTCACATTCAAGGTCATCAATTGATTGCCCCTTCAAAACCCTACAACTTTTTCCAAAATAATGAGATCCAATTAAGATATTTTGTTGTCTCAAGATAAAAAATTCACCCTGTATATAGCCTTCACAGCTTTCTTTGCCCTGGTGACATATTTCAGCTTTTGGAATACAGACTGGCTAAAACTTTGACTTTATAAATTTAGTTATTAAGTAACCAATATCTTGCATTATAATGCCAATGTCAAAGAAAGTAGATTACTTTAGAGTTTACTTGATATAATTCAGAGTATTAATAATGACAAAACATTCTGGCTCTAGTTTGAATGAAGAGAAAGGGTTTGGAAATTATAGAGTGCTGATGTTCTTTTGGAAAAGAGGTCATTCTCAAAAATTTTTTCAAGAACTTGCTATGAGGAGGTAGCTATGTAATAGTAACTTTTCAATTTATTGTTGTTCCATAAATTCAAACTTAGTTTATTGTTATTCATAATTTTATATATCATATCTATTAAATTAATTATGAATATTTAGCTCAGTATTAATATGCATTTTATGTGCATATTGAATATTCATATTATTAGGCTAAATATTCATTTAGTGATATTCTTTCTTATTTACCTTTAATTATATGACAAATATTATGTAATTACATAGAATAAATAATTCTCATTTTTAATTTATTTATTTTGTATTTATATAGTTTATAAAAAAAATTATTAAAATTTAGATGATAAATTTGCCAATTTCTTGAACAGAATATAAATTAATAATTAAAATTATTTTTTTTTAATAATACATATTGATATTTATAAATTTTACCTGTTTAATACTAATATTTTCTTTTCTAAACATATCAAGTAATTCAGGATTACTTCTGCTTTGTTCATTTCCTAAGCCTAAATTGAAATTAGTATTACTTCCCCACACATATACTTCTGATGGATCTGAAATTCATTAAAATATAAAAATCTTTAAATAATATATAAATTTAAATGAAAATTAATGCACTGAGTAGTAATTAAATCACTATTCAGAAGAAGCTATGAAAAATTAATAATGCTACATATTAATAGACATAATGTGTTCATACCAAATGCAATTTTAACATATATATAATTTTGCTTCATTCAACTCATTATTCAAATGTATTTTTATATATTTACATTTTATATATTTATATATTTTTATATATTACATTTTTATATATTTTATATATTTTTATTATACTGAATAATTAAAGGATGTAATATTATTTCAACAGATGGAAAAACTTTTCCATCTTCCTTCAAAACTTCTTTCATCTAAATCTTGTACAGAAGTGAAACAAATATTTACAAATCAAAATTTTACACTGCAAACTTTGCATTTATTTTGGAATATGCTATACAAATATTCATATATCTTAAATTTGTGCATTTGTGTGATTGTGCGAGTTGAGTATTGTGCGTGCATATAATAAATGGCATGTAACTTTTTATATCTCTCAAAATTAATGTGGCATTTTGTAAGTTTGTCAAAAAATTTATAATGTTTAAGGGAAAATGCACAAAACTAAAATTCATTTGATTATTAAAATGAAAGCAATACACAAAGTTCTAAACAGGAAAACTTACTTATTTTCAGATATACAGTATTTTTGACTTTATTGATTTTATTGTCATATTTCTTGAATTTTTTTTCACTTCTATTAAATTCAGTAATTTAAAGACATTGCCAACAGCAGATCTACATAAGGACTAATATGGCTTGAGCTCAGAGTCCCAACTTTTAGGAACAAAGTGTTACAAGCTTTGAATCTGTCAAATTTTTTCCAGCAGTTCATATACCAAACATATTTCAACCAAACATCCAGTTTTGAAATCATTTTAAGTTTATGAAAATGGTCTAAAATTATTGAATGGTCAACATTAAATCTTTTTGCCATTTCTTGGGATGTTAGTCATGGATTTTCTGATAATATTTGCTTAAAAATATCATCATCAACTATCAACAGGTTGCTAAAATGGTGTTTATCACTTAAATCAAAATCACTAGACCAATAAACTGTAATTGACATGTTTATTGTTGTCACATTACTTCCAAACATATCAAATATTTTTTGAGGAAATTATTTCATTTATACCTTTTTTAAACTCATGAAGAATAATCAATCAAAAACATACTTTATTAGATAATAATTTCTCTTTTACGGGTGTTAGTTTTATATTATTGAATTCCACTAGATGGTCCATATATATTCTCCAGATAGTCAATCATGAATTTGTAGTTATTGCTAATTCATGAGCCAGATAGGCTCATGAATTGGCAATAACTACTAAATAAATTTATATATAATAATAATGCCTAACTTTAATCCTTACTTCATAAATGAAGTTCTTTTTCCATTAACTCAATAATTTAGTATCATTATATATTGTTTTCTTGTAGAATGAAAATGTACAGTTAAGTCAGACTCGAAACATTTAAGCCTGGCGCTTAGCAGTACACAAACAACAAAAGTTTATCAAGTGCTTTCGTGTGAGATGGAACGACGTGCAGAGTTATACGTGCCAAGCTTGGCGTGTGGTTGAGCACTAACATACGCGTTTTCCTACGAGATTGGAATGAGACATTCCAAACCGGTAGGAAAGAGTGTTCGTGTATGTCTAGCTATTATTATGAACAGGAAATTTGGAGAGCTTGGAACCGATTACCGAATACTTTTAGTACCTTGAAAAATCTAGCGATGGCTTTACTCACAATTTTTCCATCTATGTACTTTTGTGAGACCTTATTCTCAGCATTAAATAATAATAAAATTAATAAAAGAAACCGACTGACAGATGAAGTTAATAGCACTTGCTTGGGTTTGAAGTGTGCAAAATACCAACCTTCAATTGAAAATTTAGCAAATGAAATTCAGCAACAAAAAAGTCACTAATGTAAAGAATTATTTGTTTTTGCTTTTTAAATAAATAAATATATCAAAAATATAACTCTTTTTTTTACTAGAGCTACAAATATCACAAAATTTTGGATAATTCTAGATGTGACTCGGCACCTGAATTAAGCTAGGTTTTTTACGAATTTTGACACACCGAGCTCAAAAGGTTTGCCATCATTGATCTAGAGAATCTGGATTCAATTTCTGGATCCTTTACATCTAGATTTTTTTTCAGAAAGAATCCATGTCTAACTCATTGAACTTCATCTTCATCTGAAGACTGATCTTGACACAAATGTGGGCAATTCATGGCAGGTATAAGAATAGCCCTGTCAATTAAAAAGTGGCATAAAAACAACAAAGAAAAACTCCATAAAGAAATGCTGCTACATTATTTTATATATATATATTAAATACAGTAATTTCCCAACTTAGCTAATTAGTTTGAAAACATTTAATGTAAGTCAAAAACTGTGTAAGTCCAACAATGCCAAAATTCTATATATACAAATGAGGGCATTAGCAAATATAATGGTCAAATGTAATATATGAGCCTACTTTAACCATAGATAAGAAAATTTAAGGCCATAATTGATATTTTTGCAAAAATGTAAATTGTTCATTAATTGTAATTGTTTAATACAAAAAGGTATAAAAGTGGCCATATTCCTTCTGTATTCAGTGCACAGTAATAGTCAGCATGAACCAAAGGTCAGTGAAGTTCTCAGGAACAAAATTGTCAACCTTCATAAAGCTGAAATGGCTACAAGAGCTGCAAACAGATGATAATTCCAGTTTCAACCATTGTATCAATTATCAAGGATTTATGGCACTGTTAAAACTCTTCCCAGGTCTGGAAGATCAAGATTCACTATTCTCATGCAGAGAATTTGTGAGAGAAGTAAATGTCAGCTCTAAATTGATTGCCAGAGATATTAAAACTGAATTTTCCAAAGTTGGAACTGATGTCTGAATAACCATACGCTTTATGCTGTATGGCAACAATGTAGCTGGTCACAGGCTAAGGAAATAATCACTCTTTTGTAAATGTCATAAGGACAATCAATTGATATTTGCCAAACAGCATGAAGATGATTATTATTTCTGGAGCAGTGTTACGGAGTGATGAAACAAAAATAGAATTGTTTGGCCATGCTGACACACATTATGTTTGGAGAAAGAAGAATGAGCCATTTGTAAGAATAACAATGCTTATACCTAATGTGAAATATAGTGTCGGAGTATTATGTAATAATAATCTTTTCAGTAAACGAGACTGGAGATTCACCTGTATACATGGCACAATGGATTCTCTTGTCTATCAAAAGATATTAATCAATCATCCAAAGCTCTCTGCTAGAAAACTTTGTTTATGGTGCAATTGATTGTTTCAATCTGATAATGATCTCAAATATTTCTCAAAATCAACATAAGAATGGCTGAAGAAGAAAAAATCAACATTCTGGATGGTCCAGTCAAAGTCTGGATCTTTAACCCCTTGAGTGCCTTTGTTGTCCCATAGATGTCAAGGCCACGGAACAAAATTGATAAAAACAAAAAAATTATATAAAAAATTCAATCCTGTTTTGTTAATCCAGCTTTTGCAAATCAGTTTTTTGGGTGTAATAGTTGAAAATATGCCCTTTTGATGGTGGGTCATAAATTTTTTCAGTTGCTGAAGTATTTTTTTTAATTAAGTGTAAACAACATTGTTTATATTTAAATGGCTTGATAGAATTTGGAGTGTTTATCCCATCCTGTTGATTTTTAATCCAGTAGTCTCAAACTCAAATTGCTTTGTGGTCAAATGTACAATTTGAAAGGATGTGATGTTCCGCCCCAGGTGCCAGGTGGCCGCCATCTCCAGGTTGACCCCTCCCCCCACATCTTGTCTTGTTCACTGTTTAAATTGGATTATAATATCCAAGTGAATGTCTAGTCCAGATAATCATTCTAATAAACAAAAAAAGGTATCTTTTAATCAAAAATTTATTAACTGAACTTATTATTACAAGAATAAGTTTACAAAAATACCACATACAATTAAAATGGTCCTTCCACTTATAGCTAGAAAAAATACAACAAACTTCAGTGCATATCGGTGGTGGAGTAGTAATATCAACTAGCAACTTTCCAGTTCTTCTTCAAACAACATTTGGGAAAGACCACAGTGTAGACCTCTACTGTAGATTTTATATTTAATCTCGTTTACATAAAATTTCAATAGTGGAATAAAAATATTATTACAAATCACAAATAAGTAGTATTTTTTTTTCTTTTAAACATAAATAACTAATTAACCAATTAACAAAAACTTTACAATTAATGATTAAAGAAAACAAGAGATAATACCATCCAGAATCGGGGCTGCACCTGGACAAGATTATGTCGACATAACACTCCCTCGCTCTACACATTCAGGTAATCTTTCATTTCTAAAAATTATTTTACCAACAAAATTTCGTTTGACTTCCAGTTCCTCACAAGGACATAGAGCTGAATATTTTTAAACAAAATTACAATGAAAGGAAAAATATTTATTTGTAATTACTTTCATTTTTTTCTTATAGGGATATCAAAATAACATTATATAATTATGAGATTATAAAACAGTTTTAGTAACATTAAATTGTAATAATTTATTATAATAATTACTGTTATGTGTATTTGAACAAATGGCTAAAACATCTTCACGAGCTGTACAAAATTGTTTTGCAGCCCTTGGGCCACCAGTTTGAGACCACTGGTCTAATCTACCAAACCCATTCCAATTATGTGATTCAATAAATAATGTTATGGAAATTTTTAGAAATAAATCAAATTTTTCTTAAAATAACATAAAATTTTGAAAATTAAAAAATATTGTAAATAATAATAAAATATTAGTTAATTCTGTTAAAATAAACTGTCATTTTTTTATTTTAATTTCACCAAAGTTTAGAAGAAAATCGTGAAAAAGAAACCTAACACCCTCAGAATATTTAAAGGGGCACTTTTCTTTTATTGCTTTACAACACCACTCCTATCCCAGGAAATTGCAACAAAGCCTACTTTGCACATGGGTAAGTGGCATTAGGTTCATAGTTATAATACACCAATGGCAGTACAATTAGAGGAACAGAAAATATATTAGTTGTTTATATACCAGATGAAGTATTTTGTATATGTTAGGATTTTTTTCATATAAATAAAAAAAATTTATAAAAGGTAAATGAAAAAATTTTATAAATGAAGTAAGAACAAATTAATAAATATGAAACATTAATAAAACTGTATTCAATGAAATTTCAATGAATTCATATAATTTTTTCATAATATAATTATGACATAACATAATCATATAATTATATGACATAACTTCAGTCAAATGTTATGTAACTCATGGTGTTTTTATAGATAATTTCCAAAAATTTTCAGCCAAATTACTTCATTCATGACTTATTTTGTTCACAGGACTTGTTGCTATCTAAAAATATCTACTATTTTATTTTGGATGTCTAAAATTTCATATAAAAAAAATTGTGCTTTTGTCAATTTTATAAACATAATGAAAAGTTATAAAAAAAAATTTTGAGAAAAATGCTTACATTTCTAGAAAGAATGCAAAAAGTGAAATTGTGAAAATTTCAACAAAAATTAGGCAGGATTTCACAATTTTTATTATTTTTTTACATATTAATTAGGCTTAATTTAAAAAAATAGTCAGCAATGAAAAGGTAATTATCATCTGCAGTAGTAATGCTTTTTGTATACATGTAGTTCTCTGAGTTTCCACCTAATGAGTTCCTGAGTTTGAGTTTTTTTAAATATAAAGTATCAGAAATTGAACCTTAATTGCAATAAATAAATGCTAAAACATTAATAAAAATCCATTTCAAATCACATATGTAGCTATACAATATGACTAGATTTATATCAGAAAAACTTTGATTTTTCTGATTTCATTGTAGATGACAAAATAACACTCTGGTTTTACTAACATGTTATGTAAATAATTTCCATTCCAGGATTATGCCTAAGGTAGTAATTCATCTGTATAAAAGCTTATCTGTTAATAATACTGAAAAATAAAAATTCTTTTAACATATATATGATACAAATATTTTCTTTATTATTATAATTTGCTTTATTTTGAAGACTATATTTTTATCTCCTTAGATAGATAAATCATTATTTAATCATAAAATATTGATTTTGTTGGCATTTACTTACCTGTAGTCAAATTGCATTGTTGAGAGTGGAATTAATGATTTTAACATTACCAATGGGAAATTGATTCTTGGCTTAAAACCCCTTGAGTGCCACCAATGTTTTGAAATTAAGCCTAATTTAGATGCAAAAAAATAAACAATTAAAAGTATGAAATTTTGCTTATTTTTTGTTGAAATCTTTGAAATTTTTGTATTTATTGCAAATTTTTTCAAAGCATTTTTTCAAATTTTTTTTGTAACTTTTTGTTATGCTTATAGGAGATTGGTGAAAACACAATTTTTTATATGCAATTTTAGCTGTCCAAAAAACTCCAAATTCTGTCAAGCTGTTCAAATATGAACAATATTTGTTTATATGTTATTGAAAAAAATATTTTGGCAACTGAAAAATTTAAGATCCACCATCAAAAGGGCATATTTTCAACAATTACATACAAAAAATCTGATTTGCAAAAGCTGGATTAATAAAATCAGAATTGAATTTTTTTGTAATTTTTTTATTGTTTATCATCATTTTTTTGTTTTGCAACCTTGATATATATAGAAATCAAAGGCATTCTAGGGGTTAATGAAAACTTGAATAATACCTCATTTTTTATTATTAATTTTTTAAAATATGGTCTGATTAATTTCATTTGTAACTTATTTTATTCATAAGATTTGCTGTTATCAAAAAATTAACAAATATTTTGTTGGATGGCTAAGATTTCATACAAAAAAAAATTGTTTTTTCTTCAATCTGATTTAATGTACGAAAAGTTATGAAAGTAATAAAATTTGAAAAAATTTTTACATGTTTAGAATGAGAACAAAAAATGTAATAAAATTTTAAAATTTCAGAAAATTTCAATGAAAATTAAGTGAGATTTCACAATATTAATTTTTTGCTTATTAATTAGGTTTATTTTGAAATACCTCATGGATGTCAACAGATTAAGAGTTCTTACATTACAAGTAGTGTCCAGGTCTGAATTAACTCTTAAAGTCTGAAACTACAGTCAATTCTCGTTATTTGCAGTAGTTACGGTCTGTAAATTCTTTGCGAATACTGAACCATTATGCCTATGGGAAATATGGAGTTAGATTCCTGCAAATCTTTCTTCCCAACATTTTCATCCTTACTTTGTATGTGTTTTTCTGTTTAGATACATCTTATTTAATGTATATTACAATTCTTACAAATATAATTAACAGTATATACAGTGTACAGTACTATATATAGTATTATAATTACAGTAATCTTTATTTAATTTTTTAAAACACTAACTATGTAGTAAATAAAATCTTATTTTTGATGGGTAGTTGTTTGATATGGCAGCTGACACATTGTCTTTCTGAATTGCTTTGAAAAACTGCGTCAGCCTTGTCTGCTTTGCTTTTTGTCTCGGATCTTTTAAAATCTTGGTGTAAGAAGCAAATGTGCAGGAAGTTAGGCACCTAAATTTGAGGCTGCGTTCAAGTATAAGGTCACATTCTTCTGTGGGACCTGTGGTCTGTGCAGTGAGCAACGGTAGGCAATGAGACTTTTCTGGCAAAACAATACAAAAATTACATTTGGTAACAAAAAACTTCCTTTATTTTAGAGAGAGTTTACATTGGTAACAGTATTTTTGCAGCTAAGCGGGAGTCTGCAAATAAGTGCAAAAGCTCCAAGAAAACCGATTTTGTGGTTACAAATAAATTTTTGTGAATAGTCAAATATGCGAATACAGAATCCTCAAATAATGAGAATCGACTGTATCTATATATATTTGTATATCATTTTTTATCATAATATCTTATACAGTAAATCATTAAAAATTAAATTTAATCTTTAAATACATTTTATAGATGCCAAAAAGACGACCACACAGAGAGCCATTTGGAAGGAAGGTTCAGAATTCTCAATATTTACCAAGAGTCAGTCATCAAAGTCAAAATTCATACGGTAATTTTATTCATACTGAATATAATTCTCAAAATAAAAATGTATCAGTTACAAAACAACCATCTGAGCATCTTCATTCATCATCATTACGAAAGGTAAATGTCTGTTAATTTATTATGAATATATAGCCTCATAAAAGTAATGGGATTATACTAATTTAACTTGTTCACTGCTGTTGATATGTATACATGTCAAGGAAGTGGAACGAAAATGAAAAAATATATATATAAAAAAAATTCAATCCTGATTTTATAAATCCAGCTTTTATAAATTGATTTTTTCTGTGCAGTTATTGAAAATATACCTACCCTCTAACAGTAGATCCTAAATTTCACCAGTTGCCAAAATATTTTTTAAATTATGTGCAAATAAACATTATTTACCCTGTATATTTGAATTTCATTATTTATATTTCAATAGAATTTGGAGTTTTTATCTCATTCTGTTGATTTTATAGGCTAATCTACCAAGCCTATTTCGATGATGTGATTCAATAAATTATACTTAAAAAATTTTTGAAAAAAAAAAAAGAATTTTTCTTGTTATAAAATTCTGAATATAAAAAAAAATAATATAGATAATAAGAAAATAATGGTTAATTCTGTTAAAATAAACTAAAATTTTTCATAATCATTCATTTTCTGTTTTAATTTCACTGAAATTTAGGAGAAAATTGTAAAAACGAAACGTAAATACCCTCATGTCATTTAAAGGGGCATGGCACTTATTGCTTTACAGCAGCAGTTCCCAAAGTTTTGCCTAAGTGGGCTAAATTGTAAATTCCAAAATATTTGGTGGACCCAAAAAAGTGTTATGGAAAAATACATTCAAATCGATAAAAAGTTAGACACAAGGGGAAAATACATTCAAATTGATAAAAAGTTAGACACAAGGGAAAGATTTATTTTAATTTTATAGCATAATCGTACTTTATTTATGACAATAATTTCTTTTTATTTTACAAACTGTTTAAAATAACACATTTCAAAAATAATTAAAAAAATAATTAAATAATTTCAAATAAAAAAAGAAAATAATAATAAAATTCATCATTCTGAAGTGTTTTATTTGTGCAGTTGTTGTTTCTTTTAATTATATATTGAGACTTGGTTTAAGTCAGTTGAACATATTCTTAACATTGCTTGTAAAATAGTTAATTTTGATCTCAATTTGGACTTATTAATACTCATTATTGAGAAAGTTTTTTATTTTGATCTCAATTTGGACTTAATAATACTCGTGATTGAGAAAGTTTCTTCATCTCGATTTGGACTTATTAATACTCACATGATTGAAAAATTTTTTTCTTATATATAGTGCTTCCAAATAAATGAAAACATATTTGGAAGCACTTATATATGTATGTTCCAAATAATGAAAAACATATTTGAAAGCACTTATAATTTTTTTAACTGAACAATTTTTAATTATAATATGATAAAACTTATTTTTTTTGTAAAAATGTAAATTATCTTTATGAATTCAAGATTGTGGATGATCTGACATCGAGGGCTGCATTTGGCCCATGGGCTGCACTTTGGGAACCCCTGCTTTACAGCAACCACTACTTTCCTTGGAAATTGCAGCCAAGTCTACTTTGCATGTGGGTAAGTGGCATTGGGTCCGAAATTACAATACACCAGTGGCAGTCCAGTTAGAGGTGTTGAAAATATATTAAAGTTGCTTTTATCATATATATTAGGATTAGGCCATTATTATATATATTAGGATTTTTTCATATAAATAAAACAGTTTATAAAAAGTAATGTGAAAAATTGTGTAAATGAATTAAAAATAAGTTAATAAATATGAAATAATAATAAAAAAGACAATATTTCAATGAATTCATGGAATTTTTTTTAATCAATAATTTCTGAAAATTTCGGCAGAATTTCTTTATTCATGGCTCATTTTAGTCAGAGGACTTGTCACTATTTAACAATATCAACTATTTTATTGGATGACTAAAATTTCATATAAAAAAAGGGTTTTTGCAATCTCATATACTTAACAAAATGTTATGAAAGAAATAAAATTTGAAAAAAATTCTTATATTGCTGGAAAAAGAACAAAAAATGTAATAAATACTGAAAATTTCAAAAGATTTCATTGAAAATTAAATGAAATTTTGCAATTTGAATTTTTTTGTGTGTATTAATTAGGTTTAATTGAAAAAATAGCTGGCAGCAAAAGGATTAAATGATTTTTCAGTTAGTATAATCCCATTAGATTCAAAATATCTCATTAAAAAACATGTTAGATCAAGAAATATGGTCAAATATTAATGTTTTCAAAATTTAAAGTAACTTTTAAGAAATATAAACATGGGAATTTAATTTTCAATATCAAATTAATATATGCATTGATAAAATAAATGTGTGTTCATTTTATCTTTGCAAATTCAATTAGGTTAAAAGTTATGCATTATTAAGGTATGTTGCATCTAAGAGATGATGCAATGCAAAAATCTGTATATAGGTAAACTTCCGTTATATTAAATACCATTATTACAGAATTTTCGACATAATAAATTTATAATGAAGCCCCTGTATGTCATCCATAAAAGACAATGCTATAAGAATCTGATTATAACAAAATCTGTTGTTATAAAAAATTCACTATAATGAACCTTTTCTGGAAACCTTAACATTCAAAGAATCATTGTATAATGAAATTTCTGTTGAATTGTTCCAGAAACTTCCTTGGTCCCCACTATGATCAACAGTTTCTGTGCAGTTAACTTTTCCAGAGCACTCCAAACTTCTTTTCCAAGGGGTGAAATGTTTGCAAAGTGAGCAGCAATGTTTAAATATCTGAGTGGCTGACTAGCCCATAGTCTTATACTATATACATTTGTAGAATTATGGATTCTAACATATGTTCTCAAGTCTAAACAAACAAAATGCTGCCAATTTTCTCTGAAGGAAAAGTTAAACATTATTACTGCTTTTGATTTTGGAAAAAAGGAAGACAGAAGTTGCCTGTGAATATGGAATAAGTCCATCAACTTTATCAAGAAAGATTGCAAATAAAATTTGCAAAGATTGAAAGCAATTTTGAAAGATTGCAATAAAATAGAAGAGAGTGTGAGGAATCTAAAATGGATTCTCAGCAAAAGAGTATGCATAGTGCTGTTTATGAAGATGTGGATAAAGCAGTATTTATTTGATTTGAGAAAACAGTCTAAGAACATCTCTGTCAGCAGCCCCTTTATTCAAGAGAAAGCAAAGGATGTGGCTATCATGACTTTCAGGCAAGTGTCATATGGTTAAATAGATTTTATCATTATGGTAATGTTGCAAAAACTATTTGTTGAGAAGAAGCTGATTCTCTGATTGAAAAAGTGAATGAAGGCAAGCTGGTGAAATTAAGACACTCATTTCCTCATACCTCTACAGTGATGTCTTTAATGCTGATGAAACCAGAATCAATTTCTACCTTGTCATGATGGAAAAAAATCACAAGAACAGTTAACAGTACTTTTATGCTATAATGAAGCAGAAACTGAGAAATTACAGCCATTAATCATTGGAAAATATACAAAACCATGCTGCTTGAAAAAGATTTCTTCTTTGCTATGCCAATACAAAGCCAACAAATGTGCTTGGATGACTCGGGATATTTTTAATGATGACAAAATAAAATAAAAAATAAGGTTTTGTTATTGATAGACAATTGTTCAGCCCACAGTCTCTTTCCACAATTTGAGAAGATTCGAATAGAGTACTACCCCCAACTGTACTGCAATCCTTCATCCTCTTGATCTAGGAATTAGTTGGCCTTTTAAAGTATATAGTAAGAAAAATTTTAGCTAATACCTGTATCTCTTGTAATACAGGTCTCACTGAAAAAATCCATAAAGAGAAGCAATCAAAATGACAGCTGCAGCATTTGGGAAGTTATGTAGTCCACCAAACCAACCAACCATAAAATGCTGGAATAAAATAGGGATAATGCAGTCTCAGTTTTCTATGGCTAATGAAGATGACCATGAAGAGGCTGAGGACTTTGATGATTTGTGGAACTCAATTACTGTAGTTGCCAATGTTCCTGCAAATGCAACCTTTGATGACTGGCAAAAATTGATACTGGTCTATAGTGACAAAATCGCTGTAGATCAGAATCTACTGATTTCACATGAATTCACAGATGCTGAAATTGTTCAAATGTTGCATAGACATATTAAAGATGTGAATGCAAGTGAAGAGGAGAAATCTGCAGATGATGATAGTCAAAACCAACTTCCAGAATCCAAAGTTACTTTGTTTGAAGCACTAGCTAGTATACAAAAATTTCAGAATTTTTTGTCAACTTGTACTAATGTTAGTGATGATGATTATAAGCAGCTGAATGGTATACAAAATTTTGTATTAAATTCAGCAATGAAAACATTTGTGAAAACAAAAATTACCGACTTTGCTTAAAAATAAATTAAATAAAGTATTTTATTTTGATTCAAAGTTTGTGTTCTTCTTCACCATACAAATCACAACTTAAAAATTAAACAAAAACAATTTACTTAATTTTCAGTGATAATTTATTATAAGTTAAGTCAAAAACTTAACTTATAATAAATTATCACTATTATCATTGTTATTTTCTTTTAATAACAATCTTTCATTTATAAGAAATTAGTGCAGCAGTTACTACAGTACAATGCAGACAGGTTGCAGCAAAAGTTCTTTTACGTTTTCTTTGTGCTGCTAGGTTTTGCCCCGCATGCAGTGTGTCACTGCCTTAAATCTCTGGTTTATGCTCCTTTATTAATTAAATCCTCAGTATAGTATTCATTATGGTAAATTTAGCAAAATAGTAAAACATGAAATTCCGTTTTAACGAAATATCAGTTATAACAAAATGAGGCAATAATCCTATGGATTTCGTTATAACAAAATTTTATCTGTACATGTATTGCCGCCAAATTTTAAAATATTAAAATGTGTTCCTCAACAGAAAAAAGGTTGAGAACCTCTAAAGAATTAAAAAGACGGTTTTTAAAATCAAATAAATTATAATAATAAAGAATTTATTTATGCTATATAAATGTTAAAGAATTTTTATTCATTATTATTGATAGATAAGTAGATGAACTTTTATATAGATAAACTACTACTTTATGAAGAAACCAGGAATGAAAGTTATTTATATAATGTATCTGCACCTACAGAACTATGGTGGCCAGATAGCACATTACTGCCACTTCTCAATGTCATTTTGAATTTTCCAATTTTGTAGCACACAAAATTTCTGCAACAAACTAATTCATAATATAGCTATGTACATAGTTTTAAATGCCTTTTTATGAATATTCAGAATTTATTTATTGTAATTATTTTCATATTTTAGATTTTTTGATACTTCATATTTGAAAAGAAATGTACCTACAAGACTTGCTGTAATTCAATTATTGTAATTAAAAGAAGAAAGAGGAAAACTAATCCTTCAATTAAAATAAACAACTACAGCAAATATTGAAAATGAATGCAAAGAGCAGGATAATCAATAAATACAGACTTTAGATTTTTCTTTTTTTAACTAAAAATAAATTTATTATAGCGCTTTCGACCCTTTAGTTATTTTTATTTTTAGTTAAAAAAGAAAAATCTAAAGTCTGTATTTATTGATTAGATTTCTCTTTGTACTCATCTTTGATATTTGTTTAAATATGGAGCAGCATATTTCGAATCTTAATAGTAAACAAATACAGCCCTGTTTAGTAGTAGAAAAATTTTTAATAATCATAAATCTGTTAATAATAAAATTCTACTATTAAATAGTGCCATATTTGTTCATTTTATTTCAACTGGAAAGAAGCAATTTAACATCCACTTAAACCTATTTATTAATCCTTCATTATTTTGTTTTAGTTACTATATACAGTATATATACTTATGTATAAGTCAAGAAATTTTGGAAGCAAAATAATTTTTATGAAGAAGGATCAGCTTATATCCAAGTCAATTAAAACAAAGACATTTCCATAAAATTTTAGATGGTTTGCTCAGTTGTATCAATCTCTCAATCTCTTCATGTCAATCATGCCATCAATCATTGATTTCTAACAAAGATCTATTATTTTATTTTATTTTATTATTATTGCTTTATACCATATACCAGCGCTTCTCAAACTATGGGTCATGACCCCAAATGGGGTCGTGAAGCAATGAATTGCTATAAATCAGTGCTTCTCAAACTATGGGTTGCGACCCCCACTTCTCAAACTATGGGTCGTGATCCCAGGTCGCAAAGCGAAATGCTACTCAAACTATGGGTCGCGACCCTATTTGGGGTCGCGAAGCGAAATGCTGGATTTCACTTGGGTCGTGACCCATTTCGCTTCGCGGCCCAAAATGGGGTTTGCAAAAATTAAATGCAAACATTGGAATATATGTAATTTCACAAACGCCCAATATTTAACATATGACAACATATGAATTTCACAAATGCCCAATATTTAACGTATGACAACATATGAATTTTCGATTTCACAAATGCCCAATATTTAACGTATGACAACATATGTATTTTCAATGTAGTTGTTCACAAACGCCCAATATTTAACATGACAACGTATGAATTTTCAGTGTAGTTGGTTGATTGTGTTCATCTTAGACAACATATGAATTTTCAGTATAGTTGGTTGATTGTGTTCATCTTAATTAGTGTGTAAATGATTTATGTACTTGTATGTTTTATTTCATATTTAGTGTCTGGAGTCACAAAAACCTCGTAATGAAAAATGGAGTCATGAATGAAAAAAGTTTGAGAAGTGCTGCTATATACAGTTGCAAAAACTTCTTTGCTAGCTTTGATTTTCTACTTAAAACTTTTTGCTGAGATTTGTAATGTTGGAATTTTTTTATTTTTAATATTTTCTATTAAAATTATAAAACTATTTTGAAAATCTGATTACAGTTTAGTATACCAGCATAGAATGAATTTAACAGAAATTAAATAACAATATATAATAAGATCCATTTTAGATTTTTATAATTTAGATTTCAAATTTCTAAACTTTGCAACTTAAAACATTCTTAAAAAGAATGATTTTATGTTTTAGAATGAAGGTAAACAATGGCTACATTTATCTAAAAAATGATTTTTTCTGTTTTTTGGATATTTTTGTGAAATTAAACACATTTTTCTGCTAAAGAGTTTGTTTTTTTCTAAGACTCATATAATAAAAAGTTTATTAAAGAAGTAGATATCAAACTGATGGCCATGCATGCTTTTCTCAGATACATGATTTCAGAAACAATAATGTTTTCCAAAATCATGAAGCATATGATTCTCCAATCAATAATGATTGGAGAATCAGATGCTTGCAGTGACAGAACTTAAAATTTTTGTCCCCCCTCAAAATATTATTTTGGCCCCTACTACAAAAAATTAGGCCCAGTGGCAGAACTTAAAATTTTTAGCCCCCCTACAAAATATTATTTGGGTCCCTACCATAAAAAAATTTTTTTTATCTAGTTATTTTTATTATAAAATAACAAAAAAGAACAAAACTGCATCATTTAAAATACAATTGAAAATTATCAAAAGAAAATATATTTAAAATTTAAAATTCTTTCTCTTGGATTTTAAATTTGCAAAATCTCTAATCTGTTTTTTTTATTTCCATATTTTTGGCTACTGCTATTAGAGCCACATTACTCTGATTCAATGAATGTTTCACTCTTTCCATAGTGCATTTAATTTTTATTTAAAAAAAGAAAGTACAGACAAAGGATTTGGATTCCCAGTAATTCTGGCCCCCTGCATTGCAGGGTCTGGCACATTATAGTTCTGCCACTGAATGCTTTGTAGAAATATAAACTATCAGCTTTTGATATAACTAATGCAATAATTTGACAGCTCTAGCAAGTGAAAAAACACAAAATTTAACTTTATTTCTATAGAACTTTCGGCTTAATCAAGCCATCATCAGCATTGATTTTTTACAAATAAGAACAAATCATTAGAATACATTTAAAATTTAAAAACTAAATATTAAATGCAAATAGAAAATAAATAACATTATAATATATATAGAAAAATATGTACATTATAATATAATTATATAATATTCTTTTTATTGTCTTTTAGTACAGATAACTGCACCATCACAAGCCTAGGAGTTCTGCACATGTTTTTATAGGATCCTTAAGGAGTAAATTTTGTAGTTTGACACTTATAAGGTTCCAAGAATACCAGACTAGAGTTTCAACTATCAAAATTTTGAAACATTAAAATTTTGTTTAGAAATGAAGAAATAATATATTAAAATTTTATATCATAATGCATATACTTCAGAACAATAAAGAAAAATAAAAATTAACTAAAGTTAACAGTTCAGTATGAAGTCTTAAAGAAAATATTATTGATTTCTATTCATACTTTTTGAAATTAACAAATTAAATAATTATACATGAAGAAAAATTAGTTTATTTAAAGCAAAGAGATATTCAAACATTAAATTATTTTATTTTACAAATTAATTTGTTTCTGAATGTGTTTTTAAAATAAGAATTCTTAGTCAACAATATTTCCCATAAGCATAATGTTAAAAATGAGTTCTGCTCTCAACAATAAAATTAAGTAAAAGTTGACAAGATCAATAGTTTAAGATTAAACAATGATTTATTTATCTAAAGCAGCGGTTCTCAACCACTGTGCTGCGGAACACTAGTGTGCCGCCGAACCTTTGACAGTGTGCCACGAAAAATTAACAATGAATTGTTTGTATGTAATTGTATGAATATATATTATTAATAGTGAAACGTGGTTGGCTAGATATCCTTTTGCAGTCGAACCACTGTACCGATTCCTAGGGTATCGTTAGAAAAATCTAACGAAAAAACACTTTCTTGTTATCCGAAATTTAAAAATTAAGGAATAAAAATTAAATTAAAATTATAGTTTCTCTAAAATCACAAAATCCGCAGGTGGCAAAAAAAATTAAGGAATACAAATTAAATTAAAATTATAGTTTCTCTAAAAAGACAAAATCCGCAGGTGGCACTATAACTTAATAAGGATTGCTATTTAATGATCAGATGTACGAATATGTCTGTAATCTGAATGCAATAAATAAGAATAAATATAATAATCTGTTAATAAAAATTTGTTGTTAAATATTTTTAATAATTTAGATTTAGGTGTGCCGCCAAATTTTAAAATATTAAAATGTGTTCCTCAACAGAAAAAAGGTTGAGAACCTCTAAAGAATTAAAAAGACGGTTTTTAAAATCAAATAAATTATAATAATAAAGAATTTATTTATGCTATATAAATGTTAAAGAATTTTTATTCATTATTATTGATAGATAAGTAGATGAACTTTTATATAGATAAACTACTACTTTATGAAGAAACCAGGAATGAAAGTTATTTATATAATGTATCTGCACCTACAGAACTATGGTGGCCAGATAGCACATTACTGCCACTTCTCAATGTCATTTTGAATTTTCCAATTTTGTAGCACACAAAATTTCTGCAACAAACTAATTCATAATATAGCTATGTACATAGTTTTAAATGCCTTTTTATGAATATTCAGAATTTATTTATTGTAATTATTTTC
Source organism: Olivierus martensii (assembly GCA_000484575.1). Lineage (NCBI taxonomy): Eukaryota > Metazoa > Arthropoda > Arachnida > Scorpiones > Buthidae > Olivierus > Olivierus martensii. The sequence goes on along the minus strand of AYEL01061508.1, from coordinate 1,812 downwards.
ATATTTTAGATTTTTTGATACTTCATATTTGAAAAGAAATGTACCTACAAGACTTGCTGTAATTCAATTATTGTAATTAAAAGAAGAAAGAGGAAAACTAATCCTTCAATTAAAATAAACAACTACAGCAAATATTGAAAATGAATGCAAAGAGCAGGATAATCAATAAATACAGACTTTAGATTTTTCTTTTTTTAACTAAAAATAAATTTATTATAGCGCTTTCGACCCTTTAGTTATTTTTATTTTTAGTTAAAAAAGAAAAATCTAAAGTCTGTATTTATTGATTAGATTTCTCTTTGTACTCATCTTTGATATTTGTTTAAATATGGAGCAGCATATTTCGAATCTTAATAGTAAACAAATACAGCCCTGTTTAGTAGTAGAAAAATTTTTAATAATCATAAATCTGTTAATAATAAAATTCTACTATTAAATAGTGCCATATTTGTTCATTTTATTTCAACTGGAAAGAAGCAATTTAACATCCACTTAAACCTATTTATTAATCCTTCATTATTTTGTTTTAGTTACTATATACAGTATATATACTTATGTATAAGTCAAGAAATTTTGGAAGCAAAATAATTTTTATGAAGAAGGATCAGCTTATATCCAAGTCAATTAAAACAAAGACATTTCCATAAAATTTTAGATGGTTTGCTCAGTTGTATCAATCTCTCAATCTCTTCATGTCAATCATGCCATCAATCATTGATTTCTAACAAAGATCTATTATTTTATTTTATTTTATTATTATTGCTTTATACCATATACCAGCGCTTCTCAAACTATGGGTCATGACCCCAAATGGGGTCGTGAAGCAAAATGCTGGGGTCACAAAAATTAAATTCAAACACTTGAATTTCAGTTTATATGTAATTTCACAAACGCCCAATATTTAACATATGACAACATATGAATTTTCAGTATAGTTGGTTGATTGTGTTCATCTTAATTAGTGTGTAAATGATTTATGTACTTGTATGTTTTATTTCATATTTAGTGTCTGGAGTCACAAAAACCTCGTAATGAAAAATGGAGTCATGAATGAAAAAAGTTTGAGAAGTGCTGCTATATACAGTTGCAAAAACTTCTTTGCTAGCTTTGATTTTCTACTTAAAACTTTTTGCTGAGATTTGTAATGTTGGAATTTTTTTATTTTTAATATTTTCTATTAAAATTATAAAACTATTTTGAAAATCTGATTACAGTTTAGTATACCAGCATAGAATGAATTTAACAGAAATTAAATAACAATATATAATAAGATCCATTTTAGATTTTTATAATTTAGATTTCAAATTTCTAAACTTTGCAACTTAAAACATTCTTAAAAAGAATGATTTTATGTTTTAGAATGAAGGTAAACAATGGCTACATTTATCTAAAAAATGATTTTTTCTGTTTTTTGGATATTTTTGTGAAATTAAACACATTTTTCTGCTAATGAGTTTGTTTTTTTCTAAGACTCATATAATAAAAAGTTTATTAAAGAAGTAGATATCAAACTGATGGCCATGCATGCTTTTCTCAGATACATGATTTCAGAAACAATAATGTTTTCCAAAATCATGAAGCATATGATTCTCCAATCAATAATGATTGGAGAATCAGATGCTTGCAGTGACAGAACTTAAAATTTTTGTCCCCCCTCAAAATATTATTTTGGCCCCTACTACAAAAAATAATTTTTATCTAGATATTTTTATTATAAAATAACAAAAAAGAACAAAACTGCATCATTTAAAATACAATTGAAAATTATCAAAAGAAAATATATTTAAAATTTAAAATTCTTTCTCTTGGATT
>AYEL01061506.1:0-23763 GCA_000484575.1 Olivierus martensii | reverse complement strand
AATTGTTTTAATTTTATAATCAATTATAAAAAATCTGGAATGGAATATAGTTATTTTATTTATATTATTATATTATATTATTTTATTACCATTTACTTTTTTCAGAAAAAGTATTAACATTGGATATGTATTATCCAGTAGTTCTCTGTTAATGCAATTAATTCATTTTGAAAATTTCTGTATAAGTTGAAAATTGCATAAATTCAACAAATTAAAATTTCCAATATTGACACATATTGAAATCAATATATTTTCTGACTTTCAGAGGTCAAAAATTATTGATTAACTTGCATTTGAAGTCGTCGGTTACTTGAATATTTGTCTATGACAAGTTTTATTTCTAGAGTCGATATACCGTATTTATTATATATATCTTTACTATAATAGCAAAGCATTTTCTCTCTGAAATTATTTATAATTATTATTTTCCTATATTAAATTCAATATGCAAATAGATTAGTTCTAATTGCATCTTGAGCTGAAAATCTTTCAGGTTTTCATTTAAGATTATGTTTAATATAATAAATGAGACGCCAAATAAAAAATTTACTATATTATTTCATACCAAAAGAAGCATTCTAGCTGCAGCAATCTGCCCATAAAAAAGGCTACGATGAAGAGCAGTCCAACCAGATTCTCCATCTTTTACATTTATTTCTGAATGATAATTCTTTATTAACCATTCTATTAATTTCCATTTGCCACATGCAGCAATCATGTGTAATATATTTCTTCCCCATTTATCTGTAACACTAGAAAAGTTGTAGCAAAGCCATCTGTAATAAAAACATTATTACTTATTTTTTAGTCTATACTATTAAATGAAATAAAAATATAAGTACTTTTAAAAAAACTGAATAAAACACATTTTGTTTCATTGATTGAGACACTACTGATTACATAAATAATAAGTTTGGATTCTTAAAGTGAATAATATTTAATAAAAAATAGTTTTTTTTTGTTTATGATATTTTACATAAAATCTATTCCTAATTTTTCTGGGTGAAATGTATGATTTTATGTGATAAGACTAAGGCTATTATTGCCCCATCTACAAAAAAAGAGTGAGAGATGAAGAATTGTAGGGAATTAATTTGTTGAGTATAGATGGTTAGGTAACTGTTAACATTGTGATTAAGAGGATGAAGAAAGTGTCTTCAGGAGCATTAAAAATATATGGGGACCAGATTTTTTTAATATATATGATTGTGGAGAATTTTTAATTGTTCATCTATGTTCAATTATTCAATGTTCATCTATCTATAGATGTACAGAAGATATTCTGTACATCTATAGATTATGGAAAATATGACTAATGATAAATATCTATATGATAAATAGTAGAAACTATGAATGAACAGATACTTCAGACTATAAATGCAATGTGTTGTGAGAATTGTCTGAAAGTAAGAGTGAATGAATCAAGGCCTGTTTCCACTTAACCTGCACAGATGAAAAAAAATGCATGAATGCAAACAGTCAGCAGCAAATGCATGGTGCACAATCTATTTAAATTGTATCCATTTCCCTCTTACTGCAGAGCTTAACCTTGAGCTTAGCATAGACAGGAATGGAAGTTAGAAATGATTTTTTTAATCTGCTTGCAGGACAATATCTTATTAATAATAATCATGTTAGCCATTGATTTTTAAATATGTTGTATTATCTTTATACTAAAAAAAAATTATTAATAATAATTTATTTTTTTAGTATAAATTGAAATTAGAAATGAAACACAAACAGAATTTATTGTTGTTTATCTCTACATATTCTTCTCTACTTTTCAACTTTCAGAAGTTCCTCTTCATACTCCTCAGCAAAATTACTCTCTTGAAAAATTTTTGAGAATCAATTACTTCTGCTACAGATTGTAAAATAATAATTTCATTACCAGATCCACAAAAATGATAGGAAAAATATTATTTATTTATTTTATTCAGTTATAAAAGTTTCTTCTTTTTTGTCCAGTAATGTATTCTCAACGATCTATATATCGATGTATATTCCCCACACATGGGCCACCATCTTGGTTGTGCACTAGCAGAAAGCAGAAATATTTACTACTATTAGATGCAGGGTTGCAGAGTCGAATGGCAAATGATCCAACTCCGACTCCACCTTTTAAAAAATATCCGATTCCAATTCCAACTCCATAAAATTTATAAGATCCAACTCCAACTCCTGCATAGTTAAAGTTAATGTAGCTATTAGATGCAGGGTTGCAGAGTCGAATGGCAAATGATCCAACTCCGACTCCACCTTTAAAAAATATCCGATTCCAATTCCAACTCCATAAAATTTGTAAGATCCAACTCTGACTCCTGTATAGTTAAAGTTAATATTGTAAATATATTTTATTATTGCAAGTGATTCTTTTGGCTACTCTACATTAATGTTATAGCACTTTGGCTGTAGATACTAGGTGACCCATACTTTCTTACAATTTTTAAGAGAGATTATCCAAAATTTGGGTTGTGTGTAGGCTGTTACAATTTACAAAGTCAACAACTGAGATAACAACTTTAATACACTGAAAAGATAAATGCTTGTCCTTCTAAAATTTTACATGATTTGTTTTATTGCTGTTGAAATTTGAATAATAATAAAAATCTTTCTCCTTGGAAGCATTTAGTCATGACAAAATTACTCTAAATACAGTGGTGGACAAAAGTATTGATACCACCCCATTTTTTTTATTATTTTGTCAATATTAGTGTTTGAGGTTAATGCAACGTTTTCAAACCATGTTTATTGAAATTCTGTAATAATGTAACATTTTCAAATCATGTTTATTGAAATTTCTGTAATAAGTTATGCTGTTGCGATAAATTTTATAAAATTTATTGCATAAATTGTTAAAGGGAAAAAATAAATCTAAAAATTACTGTGGTCAATTGTATTGATACCCTAAGAATTTTGCATTGTGAAAAGCATTGTATGGTAGATGGCCTTCAAAATAACGAAAGATTTTTATTCACTCTATTGCTCGTTCTACATGAACTCTGACAGATGAAACCTTTTTGTTCTCGATCCTCTCATTTACTGTAAAATATTAGCTACTTCAAAATACTGTCAAAATATTAGCTACTTCATCAAAATATAAAAAATTTCTATCATCAATAGATGTCATTGTCTTGATACAGACAACTGTAAGAATGGATTATCATCATCCTCTCTTAAGATATTTAAAGTTCTGTGACATTGGCCACAAGTCACTGAACTGTGACAAATTATAAAAATGCAGCCATTGTTGCAGACGACATAATTTTAAAGAATGCAATCAAAATGAAATTCTAGTCTGCATAAAATGTGACAAAACCAATAAATCTAATCTCTCCCATCAGATGCACAGGTGGTAACAAATCACAATGCCTTTATGGAGTTGTCTAATTATCAACATGAGAATCAGAGCAGCAAAGAAAACAGAATTTAGTGCTTTAGTTCTTCTTTGATGAATTATCATTATTGATAATTACAGTTATAATAGGAATATTATAAGTTATGCTGATTTCACAGTGCTGACAGAGAGAGAGAGGAATTTTGTCAAATGAAATGACCAGAAAGACTAGAATGAAGTAGTATCCAATTCAGGCAAAATGGTGGATTACTTGCTAGTGAAAGATATATCATGTTGCAACTTTTAATAAATATATATACATACATTTCCTGGACCACAATGTAGTTTCTCTATATGTGGTCTGGGGGACATACAGGATTGCATAGTCGGAGTTGGAGGTTTTTGGATGAAGTCGGAGTTGGAATTTTAAACTACCCAGAGTCAGGAGCTGGAGTCGGATCTTACAAATTTTAGGAAGCTGGAGTCGGATTTTTTTTTTAAAAGATGGAGTTTGAGTTGGATCATTTTCCATCTGATTCTGGGTTGCAGAATCAGAATTTTTTGGGTGGAGTCAGCTTTTTAAACTGTCCAGAGTCTGAGTCGGACCTTACAAATTTTAGGGAGTCAGAGTCAGAGTCGGATCATTTGCCATCCGACACTGCAACTCTGGGGACATATGTATACGTTCATTAAAAAGGCCTGTTGTATAGTGTGATGCTGCAGGATATATTGCAACATGCATTCCACCAGCAGATAATCTACCATTTAGCCCTTTTTCATCTATTCATTGTAATGAGTTGTATTTTTGTATTCCCAAGAAAACATTAATAAAAAATGATCATCATAGCATATATAAAACTGCACCTCTTCTTATGAAAATTAACACACAGTATCTATAACTTGAAACTATTCAACATTGTTCACTTTGTTTTGGTATTATAGTTCAGTGCTTCTCAAACTTTTTTCATTCATGACCCCATTTTTCATTACGAGATTTTTCGCGACTCCAGGTATTAAATATGAAATAAAACATACAAGTACATAAATCATTTACACACTTATTAAGATGGACACAATCAACCAACTATCCTGAAAATACAAATGTCATACGTTAAATGTTGAACGTTTGTGAAATTACATATAAACTGAAATTCAAGTTTTTGAATTTAATTTTAATGGTTTGAGAAGCACTGTTATAGTTATATTAAATTCTTTTATAATAAAATTGGGTAACACAAATTCGTAATCATACTTATCAAATTTTATAGTAAATTTAAGTATGACTTATATTTAATTTTTAATATAAAATTTTTATGAATATATATCATCACATTTAATGTATTTTGCTAACTATAAATAGCAATGATTTATATTGCTTCCATATCTTCTAATTTGAAAAAATCAACATTTATAATACTGTATTTTGGTTCAAAACTCACTCAACTTTAATTCCTTCGGCGCACGACATTCTCTACCACATGTTTAAAATCAAATTGAACGATGCTCAGATTTACTGCAGCGACATCTATTGGTTATTATTAATTTTAGTCAGAAATTGAAATAAGCATTTATCAAAAATGGCATATACGCATCGATGGAAATAAGACAGTAAGATATAGTAATAGATTGGAGCGTTTATCTATATAGCAAACAGATACAATTTTAATGAATATTATATTGTCCATGAATAATGAAATAGCATTTCTAATCTCGGCCTGTTTTCATTAGCTGTGTTCGATTTGAATACACTGGCAGCACTAGCGTAGCTTTTTAGTGTATAGTTGGTGCATTGGTGTAGGATTATTTTCTAGTCAAAACGAATATAGTAGTGTAGCAGCTCAAGATTAGTAAGATGACGGTTATATCAACAATTGCTCCTTACTTTCTACACTACTACATCGTGTCTCCAGTCAGTGTAGAATAGTGTAGAAATTTTACACTACACCGATAAATCAAACGCGTTAGTGTAGCTACACTGGCCAAATCGAATGTCTCAGTGCTACACCGTCTTACACTAGTGTAACGGTGTAGTCAAATCGAACAGAGCTATTGTGTCATGTATAAATGTATAATACACTATACTAGTTCTTTTTTCTTCTGTCATGGTTTCACGCGCTTTTTATAGACCAGTTTCCAACGAACATCCGGTTGAGCATGCGCAATAGAATGAGGGGCTAAGATTCATCCGGCTTGCTTATATTGTATATGTTGTTTGTCGATTTGGTGAAGTAGTCTATAAAATTTAAAAAATGCCTTTATCTTATCCCCTAAATTAAACACTCCTGAATTTAGTGGTGAAGGTCCCATGTGGGGCAGAAGCCCCATTCTCAAGTTATGGGGCTCGGAATCACGTTTTTTATGATTTTCTGCAAATTTTATAGATAATATTCTATTACTTTTATAGATAATCGGATATTTTAAACGATTTTAGATGTATCTTATCATTCCGAATCGAATGCAATCAATTTAAATAAGCTACGACTTACCTTTACGAAGTTAGGCGATTTTTTTCACTTACGACGATATATTCGTTCTGAAGCTTGGTAGAATTCTCAGATATTTAAATTTTTTACTGTTTTGTATGTAAAACATCCTATTAATTAATTATATTACATTCGATCAATTTTCCACACTGAATAATAATAAATCAAATATAGAACTTTGAAGATCATCTTTGTCAGCAGTCGAAAGAGTGAACAGTGATAAATGAAATATAGTGGAGAGAAGGCAAAATTTTATTTTGAATGCTGCCAATTAGTTGAGATTATGTTCTTCACAACCTATAGCTTATTAATGCTTATATTGGGGATTGAGATATATTATAATAGTGAAAGTTAGCAACATTAATATTTCGAAGTATTTGTATTCAATCTGATAAATATTTATTCTATGCACGAACAATTAGCAGCACATAAGTAAAACTTGTCCGAAACAACTTTAAAAATCAAGGATTGAGTGTACTAATAAATTGAAAACTTACCCAGCCATACGAGTACATCTGGCAATTGACATTTAGGCCTATCTTTCATTCCACTCGAAAATAATGAACGATTTCGTTCATCATATGGATCAGGATAATGTTCTTCACAAACTGTCAACTTTTCTTTATTCTTCGATGTTCAAATTATTAAAATATGCACTAGTCATATTCAAATATATCCACGCTATAAATCAATCCGATTCAAAATTGTCTATTCAAAACTGCAGAAACGGTTACACTCACTTTTAAAAAGGAAGTCCATTAGCCCCTCCTTCTGGTAAAGGAATACCAGGATGTCGATGCTTTTGTTTATTTTGGAAACTGGTCTATACTGTGCATAATAACCGGCAGGGCATTTATATGCCCACCACGGATCGCCAACATTCCTGATAGTGTTAGCTGTCGCCCTGATAGAGTCAGATAGAGATGAAAAGAGGGATTCAATGAGTCAAATATGGATTTCTTCTGAAAAACTGGAAGTATAGGATCCGGGAATTTAATACAGTACGCAGTGGAAACAGAATAGGTTTCCACTCTGGAAGATTCCGGTTTTTTTGTCAATAGATGACGCCATTTTCCATTCTGGAATAATATTGAATGGTGGGACCAAACAAGCCCTTTCACAGGCTGCCCATCCTTGCAGAGGATCAGCCGATTGTGGAGCTATGGGATTGACGGAACCGATCCTAAACACGTGAATATATTTTCAAAAGATAGGACCTGAAAATCAAACCCCAGTCCTCAGAGTGGAAAGCCGAAGCGTTTCCACGCGGCCAATCTAGCCGACTATCTCATCTCTCTTAGTATCTACAAAATGGAAAACGGCATAAAATTTCACAGAAAAACAGTAGTTCTTGTCTGTATCTAAATCTACATTAATCGGCTATCTAAGCGATACAGAGTTAAATAGATAGCGATCTTCATGATCAGCCGGTTGACTGTATGGCTAAGCATTCTCTTATCAAACGATTCCTGATTCCTCACTTCCAAAAAGGGACTAAATCCGGATTATTGAACCCATCCTTAACTTGTCGGCAGACTTTACCAGGGATATGGAATAGAATACTCGGCGTTTAAAAAGATGCAATCAATCGGCCTTCTGTCAATTTAGTGATCAATATATTTGTGATGTACCGCCAGGGTTGGCAACATGTAACCATTGTAACGGCACTTCTGAGCCGGGCTTTAGATGCGACGGTCGCATGAGACCACTGTAGAATAATGAGCCTTTAGAATAGTTATATAGTAATAAATAGTTGTTTTATTGATTGAATTCGAGCCTCATTATTGAACGATCATTGATCATAACAATATTAACGACGAGTCTTTATTTTTTGCTAATTTTTTTGATCAACAGATTACGCCACATTCCGATCAGTGGTAATTATTAAATGACAAAAAGCTATAACAACTCTGCCACAGGCTGCCCAGCCTTGAGAAGTTAGTCGGATATAGAAGACATAGATCAACGAGTTGGGCCCATACAAATATCAAAGGAGTAGGATTCATGGGCTGAAGCTGGATTCTCTAGAGTGAAAAGCCGAAGCGTTTTCACGCAGCCAATTCGGCTGACCTTCTTTGCTGTTTTATACAGTTCTTTAAAAATCGGAAATAAATCGAGAAAGTAGTAGTCATAATAACGATTATACAGGAAGTACAGCTATTTTTGTGATATCATATCCTGACTTCTTTTATTTCTTTGATGATAATGACGTTTAACTGTTAATAGCGCCATCTAAGTTAGAATACGTTCTAACAATGTGATTGGTTCTTTATATGACTACGTCATTTTGAAAAGTTACCAGTGAAAGTATAGGAAGTATCCCATCTGTATTAGTAATCTGTGGGTGGTACCTCGCAATTCGACGTCCCGCAATTCTTCAGTCTCGCAGTTTGACAGTTGAGTTTCGCGGGATGGCGCATGCGCGTGCATGGAATTATGTGATGTCATTTGTTATTTATCAGTTCTTGTTGGGCTGCTTTAGTGTTTGCATGTGTTGTTTGAGTTAATTTTCAATTCTGCATTTTTCAGAAAGTAAAAAATATGTGCATTCGTAGTTATTATTACTTTCTTGAGTGAAATTTAGGGATGGTAAATACTAATATAACTGCTTTCAAAGGATTCTAACTAAGAAACATATAACTACTAGCACTATTAAGCAGTCCAGAAACGATCTTTCAAAAAATTTTTAAACTTTTTATTACGAAACGTTTTCGGCTTTACATTAGCCCTCCTCAGCTCTCAAATTACATGCAATTTTATCGAACAACCAACTGCTTATTAAACAGTTGGTTGTTCGATAAAATTGCATGTAATTTGAGAGCTGAGGAGGGCTAGAACGTTTCGTAATAAAAAGTTTAAAAATTTTTTGAAAGATCGTTTCTGGACTGCTTAATAGTGCTAGTAGTTATATGTTTCTTATTTAGGGATGGGTTCAAAAAGAAGTGAACAGAGGAATAATTCAGGAAAGAAGAAAACTTGATTGAGCTTAGAGAAGAAGAAAGAAATTGCAGATAAAATGCAGAAAGGTAGAACAATTATAGATGTTACTCAAGAATATGGCGTTCCGAGGATAACTTGGCAACGTTTTGAACAGAGAGATTATGGGTTCTAGAGTGTTTGTTAAGCAATGAAGATTTCTGACAAGAATAGATTTTTAATCAATGAAGAGATGGAAAAGCTGCTTCTCACCTAGATTAGATAAAGACAGATGAAGGGAGGTCCAATAACTCAGCCAATGATCTGTGAGAAGGCTAGGTTAATATTCGAAGAATTGCAGAAGAAAACTCCAGGATGTACTGTACTTCAGATCAAACTGAGGCATTTAAAGCAAGTCGAAACTGGTTTCAAAGTTAGAACAGGATAAAAAAAGACTTTATTCCAACATTTAACGGCATAAATTGGGTGTATTGTATTGTATATAAATTAGTGTATTTTGTAATTTAATGTGTTATACAATAGTAAAATACTTATAGTAAAGTAAATAATATATTGTATCTTTCTCATTTCACCCGTTAGAAGAGTGGGATAGGGGTCTGACAACGAATCAATTTATTTTCCACAGTCTTACATGGGAAATATTGTCCCGAAATTCGACACTAGTTCGGCGACGGATTAGTTTCGAATTGCGATGTATCACTGTATCATATTCTTAAATAGCTTTTATAGATTTTAGATAAAGTTACACCACATACACATACAATCTGTATTTTATAAGTAATATAGATTATAGCTATGTGCAACGAAAATTTTGTAATTTATTACAATTTCCAAGATGTTCTTCATTTGTTATGGATATTACGTGTTGTATTATTACCGATAATTTCCAAGATGTTATGTTATGACTGTTATATATTATTACTGATAAAATAATAAATGAAATTACTTAAAGTTGTACAATTATGACTATTAATTTTCTAATTTTTATTTTATTGATTGAATAGGGGCGGCCAACTAACAATTGCACACAGGCGGCCGAATTTCTTGGCACGGCACTTCCCACATCTCTAGTGGAAATTGAAACCACCTGCTGCTTTGTTGGTTAAGTTGCAATCTAAGTTTATTTAAAATTTGTGAGTGGGAGCCCTTTCGTTTCAAAGACTTGTTTGGTGTCGATATTGTGCCTTCATTTCCTTCCTAAAACAGACTTTACCGGGACGCCGGTTAACTGCGCCACCCAAATTGTAAATTTATCCGGATTTTGTTCGACCAATTTGCCGTAAACGTTAAATATAATCATCTTCGCTCAACTGTGAAGAATCTTTCCTCTTGCATTAATCCTCACGTAAGAACAAGATGCCATCTTACTTTTAGAATAATCTTGAATATAAATATTCTCGATTAAAAATTTTTTGTGTTTTAAATTTCGTCAGATTCTTTTTCTACCCTGAGATTTTCTATTATATCGAAAATAAAAATACGAATTACGATTACAGCGAGACTTAGAACCTTTATACATGAAAATATTCTGATCAATATTTCTTCTCGCGGACGAACTATAACCTCTTCACTCATGACATCACTGCCTTATAGCCACAGAACTGTTCTCAATTATAAATACTACAATTACAGATAGGCCTCGATTAGCGCGACTTAAAAAATTGATACCGTTATTCGGTTAGCGCGAGAAAAGATTCGATTAGTGCGAGTTGTAAACACAGATCAGTCTTACTAACAAAGCTCCTTTTATGATGTCAATTAACAAATTACCGTTAATTTTCGGTTAGTAAAACCGAACGAGGAGCAGTCCAAGAACGGTCACACGATTTTGAAGGGGTGAAACATCAGAAAGATGGGCTTTTTGCCGTTAACTGTTTAACATTACTGTACTATTATTTAGCTTTGCTATCGTATACATACAGTATAGTACAGAATTTTCTCTTTTAAAAAGTATCGAAATGGATAAAAGGAAGAACACTTTTGATGATAAAACAGGAAACGAAAAAAAGAGAAGTGATTACGCTACAGCAAAAAATGGATGTGATTGAGCGACATAAAAGCATTCTTTGTTAAATTTTTTTAAATAAGGATATCTTTACAAATTTATTTGCCTATTATATTGCTGTACTACCGATATTATTTATTTTCTTTTGTTTATTATCTGATTTCTTTATTTAAAATAAAACTTGTGAAAAATATTTGTTTTTGTTATCTTTTGGTGTCGTATTCTGCTAATAAACAAATAGAAAACTTGTTAAAAATTTCTCATTGGTTCATTAACTTCGCTTATTAATGCTATCTGGAACTAATTTACTGATTCAATAAAGTTGCAATGCTTAATTGCAAATCGGCCTATTCACTCAATTCTCGACCCAGAATTGGCGGCCAGGCGGCGCTCAACTTCCGCTTTCGATTCGCTATTTTAGTTTTGATTTGGCGGTTGGTTTGATGATGATATGAGACGCAATTCCTGGTAAGTTATTAATTTAGATGATGAACAATGATGTAAAATATGAAAATAAATATTTACAATAAACTTAACACTAACTGTTTAAGAGTTATTCATTGTGAAGTTAGCTAATGGCCGGAATCTCACAAAGCAAGAACCAATTACCATATTTTCCATAGAGTTAATACTTCGATTAGCGCGAGAAATTCGTGGAACCAATTATTCGCGCTAATCGAGGCCTACCTGTAAACAAAACTTCAAATCACTATAGAAAGTGTTAGATTCAGCAATTTCTGTTTTGGCATATATATGATAGTATAATTTTCAAATGTTCAGTAAATACCGTTAACTAATTTAAGCCTTATTTTGAAGAGTCCGCTAAAAATATCCAATTGCGCCCCGCAATAACTGAATCCAGCACTGGATATGGGCGGCTAGTGGTGAGCTCAGAAAAGCCTCGTTGCTTAGTACCACCAAATGTTTAGTGACGTAATTTAAAAAGAAAAACTTAGGTGTTAAGCGAATATGCGTTTTCAGTCGGTCGGATGCCCCCGTGGAAATGCCTCGACTTTCTACCCTGGAAGACGAGGTTCAATTCTCGATTCCTAGCCTTTGGAAAATTTATTTATTGGGTCCTGGATCCAGGGCGTTGATTTCCGTCCTCCAGAATCCGGCTGACCTTTCCATAGAGGTTTCTGTAACAGATGTCGCCATTTTCTACTCAGGCAGAATACTAAGTGGTAACTGGTAAGGTGAAACAAATCCTTCTACAGGCTGCCTATCCTTGCAAAGGAGTCAGCTGGATTGTGGAGGATGGGGATCGACGGGCCGGGCTAACAATCCATGATAAATATTTCCAAGTGGTGGAACTCGATAATCCCATTCCTGCCCTGCTATTTAGTATTTTATCTAATTAAAAAATGGCGACATCTTTTGACAAAAAAGATGCGTTTTCAATATACAGCATAAAATACTATACTTATAAGTCTATGTATTATAGAAAAGTGTAATTTTGCTTCTAAAGCAGAAATATAAGGAGAGTATGCTAACAGTGAAATTATTTATTGAAATTTGATTATTTGTTTGTAAAATCTTTTATAGAAAAGACGGTGTCTATTAATTTTCTTTCATACGATAGAAGCAAGTTATAAATTCAAAGACAACGAAAAAGTCTATATACCGGGTAATGAAAAATTTTCAAAAAACAATTACATTTTCAGTAGTTGTCCGGGATTTTGCCCGAATCTATAAAATGTCCTGGATTTCAAATTTTTCTTCACTCCAGTATTTATCAATATTTTATTTGTTTAGGTTGATCGGCTCTTTTAACATATTATAGTTGAGTAGCAACACAATACTATATGTAAATCCATCCATGAGTAGACCGCAGGTCCAAATATTGCACATGTGCTATAAACTTTGTTATTATACCATCTGGCATTAACAACCCGTAAAATTTAAAACTGTAAATTTAAGTTAAATCCTAAAATGAATAGTAAAAGAAAGTGCAAGTACCGACAAACCTAAGAGTACTATATAAATATTTAACAAGGAAGACTGATAACGAAAATTATGTGCATATAAAATTTTAATTCAACTTTCATTAGGTACAGTATACTCAATTTTATGATCTAATTAAAAGAAAGACCAAAATCCCGAAAAAAGCATTATCTTCAGAAAAATACTAATGGTATGGAAATCAGATTAGAGACAAAAGGAACAGCTGACAGGACCAGTCATTAATGCTTACCAAAACCTAGATTTATAGGTAAAAGTTTTCATTATTTAAAAATTGCTTTGTCAAATGTTATATCGGTATATATAAATATATTATTATTATTATTTACTTAAATACGGTATGGAATTTTAGTATACCTTTATTGTGTATGATGTATATAACGAAATTTAAAAAAAAGTGGATCGTCCTCGACAAGCGTCCTGGATTAGACCCAGATAATTATGCAAGCCTAACCATGTGACATTTTGTTACGTCATAAGAAAATCGTAGGGACGTAACTTGAATGATTACGAGAAGTGTAATGATGTTTACCATTATAGGAAAATATTTAGGACAATTTGTGCAAAAGCCATATAAATTACGAATAATAGAAAAAAGATTTTTATCTCTGTTACCACAGCCAGTTGTTCGTCCTCAAGTACAATTCACCAAGGTAATATATTATTGTCTTGCGAGTTAATAATTTATAATTTAAACTTCATTATGCTAATTTCAATTTGTTTAGATATTCATCAATAATGAATGGCAAAATTCGATTTCTGGTAAAACGTTCCCAACAGTTAATCCTTCGACAGGTGAAATTATTTCAGAAGTTCAAGAAGGCAACCACGTAAGTTTATTTGGTAGATAGGAATTTTACAGTAAAGAATTATCGTCATCGTGATATACGATTTTATGTCTACTGATAATTTTTAATGAAATCTTAGCTTTCAGTTATATGTGTATCCATTTCAGTAAAATTTTTTTACTTCTAACAAGTAAGCGATAAAGCAAGTTGCGTCGCATACTGCGGAAGTGTGTTATGATCAGATTAAGGGTATTCGTGCTGTGACTTGTATCGACTTTAATTTTACGGGTGGTACAGTTTTTCTTCTTGGCGCCCCGTCGAAATTGGGCGGTTGAGAAAGACTGACTAAAAAGAACTAAAATTTCTCAAAAGAACTAGGTGTCTATTTGGTGCACTTTCGGAGATTTACATGATTGAACTTTCACCCGGCGCGGCTGGCCGAGTAGCGTTTCGGATGGTTTAACTTTAGCTGCGTTTCAATTTGCGAGCTGGCGCGCTTTATTCCGTTCAGTGAAAATGCTCGGCGTCGGCGAGCATGTGCTCCGATATTACGCAGCGCTGCTCGTGACGACGGCCTATTCGAAACTTGGGATTGTCTGTGACTAGATGGAAGTAATCAAAGCCAATTTCGAGAAGCCCGCGTAGATGCATCGGGGCGGACGGAGGCCGTTCCGCGGTCTCGCAGCAATCCAGGATATCGGAATTTCCCGATCCTGGCAATGTTTTGTGCTTCCAACTGCCATGTGCGAGAGAGGCCCGCATCCAGGCTAACAGAGATGCCATCGGAGGTCACCTCCGGCGGATATTGACCCCAGAATCGGCCAAAGCCGGCAATTTTTTTGTAGTCCAAACCGCAGAGAACGCCCTATGCAAGCGTTCACCTAATCTCTCGTTAGCAAGATTCGAGATTACCTGCTGCGAGTTTTCGCGTCTGTCAGTAACGTGACGTACCGAGGTCAAATCATCGCGCCGCATAGCCGTCCAATCCATCGCCCATAATTATATCTGAACGGTATATATAAGCACAGAGCCGCGAAAACTCGCGACACGTAATCTCAAATCTTGCCATATTTGTGTTTTTAAATTACTGTGGGTCTATAACGCGAATCTTTGCCGTAGCGACGCGACGTGTCGGTAGGCTTCGTTGTCGCTCGCGGCGCGAAAATACGAGGCCAGCGGCATGCCGAAATGAGTCAAAATTGTTCGTCATGCGCAATAAACACTCGCAGGAGTAAGTAAAAATGTGCTATATAATCAGGATAGATGAGTCAAATGCAACTTTCAAAGGATTACTTGTAGATTGAAAGCATAATGCAGTCCATCTGGAAGAGCTCTACATTTGAGTCCCATAGCAGTCAGACAATAAGAAATCTAATAGCTGGAAAAAAGGAATAAGGCATGAAAGGATGGAAGAAGGGGAAAAAATGAAAAATATGAATATGAAATGTGAGAAGAAGGGGAATAATTTTGTTACTTGACAGATGGTAACATGCAGCACAAAATCACTGGCAAGCACAATATTTTGTTATACAATATATATATGCACTATATACAGTGAAACCTGTTAAAATGACCACCTTAGCATAGTGACTACCTGGCTAAAGGGACCAAATTACAAAAGCTGATTTGCATAGGATGTAATTCTATTTTTGTTCTGTATAGTGACCACTTGTCTAATGTGTATATTGACCACTCACATAGTTAGTTTTAAGAAATTTTAACCAGCTAAAGTGACCAAGAAGATTCATTTCATGAAAGAATTACTGTATTTCCTTTAGAATTTTTCCATTAGATAAAATTCTAAGGATTAATATTCCATTAGAATTTTTTATGATAAAATAGTCTGGTATAAAAAGTAAATATTATAATACTACTACTGTATATGTATCTTTATATAGTATTTTAATTTAGATTTGACTATGTTAAATGCAGATATACAGGTTAGTATTAATTATAGTACAGTATATGCTAGCTATAAGACACTTCATCAAAAGGTGATGCATACTACATGTCATCACTATTGCTTTACTACAAGTTGACAATTTTAATTAATATAAATTTGCAGTTTGGATTAATCTGTTCACAGTTCATTCACTGCAATGAAAAAAATGCCTCCTATACAAATTAAAATAAACAGGACATATGAAATACTGGATATATATGAATTTAGTATAGAAAACAAAGATACTACTAGTGAAGATATATATATATAGGATCCACTGTTAGATCGGTCAGGAGGAGAGTAGAAGAACATAAAGCAGATATTGAAAAGTCAAAAGGTACTACAGCCCTCGTGTAGAGATTATTAAATTTCAATGCAACAGTCAAGTGGGACAAAACAAAAGTGATAAGAGTACTGGATGACCCCAGAGGTTAAGGGTCGCGGAAACATTAGAATATTTTCTGAAAAATTGAAAGGGAACAATATAATTAATTCTCCCGAATGATCTTGAAAAAGTTAGTTTAGTGTGGGAATATGAAGAGATTAAAAATAGAACAGCACATAAGAAGAGAAAGGGAATCTATAAGAAGTGAATGAAGGATTATTCATGAATTAGAAAATAATAATAATAATAATAATATTATTTTATATCTAGGACATATAATGAGTTGCATGACATATGCAATTGCTGAAGGAACTTTTATGAACTTTAAATTTTAGAATGTTTTGAAAATTCAGAACACGTATTCGATTATTTAACAAGTTTTTATGTAGTTTATAAAAAAGATTAGTTTGTAATGGTATACTGATGAGTGTTTGAGAGAGCCGAAAATACTTTATTAAAGAAAAGTTTTTGTTTTGAAGAAATAGTAGTATTATTTCCTGTTTTAAGAGAGAGGGTATCATCTAAGAATTTTGCATTTCTAATCTTTTTTTGCAATGATATGTTGAAATAATGACTAGCATCAGAACTAGAAATATAAACGAAAGACAGTTAGTTAATATATTTTAATTATTAATAATTTTAATAATAAAGCACAGTTTCAGTTTGTAGAACTAAAGTGTTTAATGGAAAAACAATAGATTAGTATACACTGAAGTACTTTTTGAAGTCAAAAGTACTTCAGTGTATACTAATCTATTGTTTCTCCATTGTATTCTATTGCTGATAAGGACTTTTTGAAGTTCAAGGTGCTTCAGTGTATACTGATTTATTATTTCTCCATTAAATACTTAAGTTTTACCTATAAAAGTTGTGCTTTATTATTAAAATTCATATAGATAGATAGAAAGTTTTCTTAGAACTTTAAAACTAATTATTTACCATGTCTATGGCAAATAATTTGTTTCCCATTAAGTCATGAAGATTGAATTTCATCTAAGAAAATAATTGATTTCCAGTTCTTGGAAATCCATTTGAAATGCTTGTACACCAATTGAATCAGATCTTTTTCATTTTTGTATGAAGAGATACTTCTTAGAATAACTGGTTACAAATCCATTTTAGAAAAGGTGTCTTCTGATTGTTTCTATCCTGTTTAGATCTCTAAAAAGAGAATATCAACTTCAAATATTTGTTCTAAAAAGTACAGTTTATATTTTTTGAATGTCATTCTAGAAAGGTTAGATTAGATTTTGAATTATTCTGCTGAATCATACAAAGGATATATTTGGTGATAGGTACATTTAGAACCCATTATGAGCTGGCCAATAACCATGATCAGTTCAACTGGAAGATAGAAGGATGATTCAATGGACTGAGACAGATCCCTCCAGATTTTAACCTGGTCCTCCATAATGGAAAATAAGTGCTTTACCCAGTGGAATAGCTAGGGATGGGTGGAGGGGGCAGTTGGCCCTGGGTGGCATTGTTGGCATAATAATAAAAAAGAGTAAAATTATCAACTATTCCCACTATTCAAAATCAAACAGAAACTTGGAAAAAAGATATAGTCCCTCTTGAACTTTTAAAATTTATACAAAAATATAGGTTGGAAAACTCTGTTCCCAACATTGTTATAATAAGAATTTTTTTAACAATTGCTAATTGTGAAAGGAGTTTTACCAAATTAAAACTGATTAAAAATTATTTTAGATCCAGAATGAGTGATTTACAATTAAGAAATCTTTCTATATTATCTATAGAACATCAACTAACAAACAAAATAGATTTTGGTAGTATCATAAATGATTTTGCTAGTAAAAAAGCAAGAAAATATATTTGTAATTTTATATTTTAATTTATAAATAAAAGAAATAATTTTATCTTTTCTTAAACTTAATTTTCAAATTTTGTCTAAATAGGTTTGATGTGTATTATGTATTTCCTAAAGAAAGGGCAGCAGTTGACAGACTTCTCCATGTGGCTCTCCAGCAGACATATTCTACAAAGATCTTTTACAATCCATCATAGCAATTCTACTTAAACCATGCTGTTATGTTGCTATTGATACATTTTTTTTAATGCTATTTTCCAATCATTTATTGATTATTAAATGTCAAGCCCATTTTACTTTCACTATAGAAAAAATCCTTCATGAGTGTTGTCAGTTTTAGGCTGCTTTCCATTTTGTCAAATACCAAACAGAAGTTAATCCAGTCCACAACATGAACTTCCCACACTCATGATAGAATTGGCCATTAGAAAGATGGGGTTCAAAAAATTGAGCTTGGACCTTCTTGAGAAACTAGAAGTGTGGGTCTAGGAATTGAACCCAGCTTCAGGGAAAATTGCAGCACACTTCCACACAACAATTAGGCCAATTTAATGTAGGAGCCAACCAAAGTATAGTGGATGAGGATTGATGAAATAATTTTGGATTCCTCATAAATTTTTGAGATCATATTCATATTCAATATCTGGATTCAAAGCTAAAGAATTTCCATGTGGCTAATCCAACCAAGCTATTTCTCAGTAATATTAACAAACTATTGGTTTGGATGGCCTTAGTGGAATCATACTGTGCTTTCACTCTGGAAGTTATAGGTTTAATTGCTGGGTCCAATAACTCCAAAAGTTTTTCAGGAGGACCTCATCTTACATCTAACAGCTGATCTCACCAGGAGTATGTACAGTATTATCTCAGAGTTACATAAATACAAGCACTTAATAAGCAGACCAGAAGTAAACAAATTAAAATTTAGAGCACTACTAGTTTCTAATCTTTTATGTTTACTGAGCATATAAATTTTATTCTCCTGTATTTTAATGTATTTTTAAAAAATTTTTGAAGCTTGTTAACTTAAAAAATGTTTTTATTTTTAAACTGATGAATTTTGTTCGACGTTCTAGAACGACATTTTTGATTATATCTATTAGTTGTTCTTTGACATATGCCTATGTGTAATGCTGATGAGGACCTCTTAAGGTCAAAAACGTTACATATTAAACTTATATTTTAATTTGTTTATTTCTGGTCTGCTTATTAAGTGCTTGTATTTATTATAACTCTGAGATATTAGCCTTTGAGAGCAGTTTTTATTTACAGTTTGTTGTACAGTATTATGTTGGAAATTGAACCCAGCAAAGGAGTTATGTTTATTATATTCAATCCTCATACAAATTGTATACTATTATATATTCAACTCCTGTGGTGGGATATGCCTACCACAGGAGTTGAATATAATAAACATAATTTGTATGAAGGTAGAAATAATTTAATAGATAGCATATCAAATTTAATGATAATTTATTTGAAAAAGATTATGATATTAGGTTATTGGATTGGAATACAACTTCATTTGTCAAATCATGATTGAATCACAATCATAGAATTGACTAAGAACCCAAGAATTCAGCAAAAATTGATAAAAGCATTCTGTGAAAATCAATTAACGATATGGAATTTACAATAAAGAATATCAAATATTTTGTGAAAAATTTATGCTCCACTTTTTTATAAATCAGTAAAAAATGTATGCAAATGCATATATTTTTTTCAGTGAACCAATTAAAAATTTATCACATTTCTGTCTAGCACATCTTCGGCAAATAACTGCTGAAGATAATTCTAGAACAGATTGAGAATACTTTCATGTAATTTTGTTTTTACCCAATAAAGTGATTTTTGTTATTTTTGACTAATGATACTTTACATTACATAAAAAACAAGCACAACTTGCAGTAGAAATAAAAAGTTTATTTAACTTAAAATCCGCAAACGTTTTCGGTCGAACGACCCTCTTCAGGCGGTGTTCCAATATATAAATGGAATTCTAAGGAATGCCGGTTCTATCGCATTCTTTTAAATTTTTATATTACAATCGAATTAATATGTTCGATGTTGATACATGTTTAAAAAACCAAATACGTGCCAGTATTATCATAAACAAATCCAATAAAATACAAAGTTTTCATATATGGTGGATACAGAAAAAACACTACATACATAAATAAATGGGTGGGTAGATAAAATAAAATAAAATAAAACGTATTGTAGAAAATGGGATTGTGTTGATGTTATCCTTTATTCTTTAAATTTTTAACATGTTATTCTCTAAGATTGAAGAAATTGCCTTTCGAGGCTAACCCAAAAATTCGTCATCCGTCTTTAAGCGTTGTTCAGGGCAAACCTCCAAGCTTGTGATGGTTCCCAGGCTAATCTGTCGTTTATTAAGTTTTCACGATCTTTTCTACGCATTATTTCCAGGGACTCCATGATAGTTGGTTGCGTGTGTGGAGGGACCTTCTTGATAATTTTCGTTTTTTCCCATAAAATTTCGATGTCGTTAGTGTAGGCTTCCTGTGCTAAAGAGGTGGATGTTTTAGCTTGCCTAATGTCTTTTTTGTGCTCGTCAATACGTCTATGACGAGCACAAAAACTCTTCTCTCCTGGTGTAGTCCTCAGACTACACCAGGAGAGAAGAGAACCATTGTAACGTAGAACAATAATTCATACCAGTGCCGTACCATCTTAAAAATCTAAACGTGATAAAAAGATTAGTTAAGAACAAAAATAAACGCATTGCCACAAGAAGAGCCCCAACAGTGTTTAATGTGTTACGCAATGAAAAAGACAGAATAAAAGACTCAGATCGGGCAGGTGTTTACAAGATTCCTATTAAAGACAAACAACTACATTGTGACACCGCCTACATAGGAGTAACCTCTAGATCTCTACATAGACGTATTGATGAGCACAAAAGAGACATTAGGCAAGCTAAAACATCCACCTCTTTAGCACAGGAAGCCTACACTAACGACATCGAAATTTTATGGGAAAAAACGAAAATTATCAAGAAGGTCCCTCCACACATCCAACCAACTATCATGGAGTCCCTGGAAATAATGCGTAGAAAAGATCGTGAAAACTTAATAAACGACAGATTAGCCTGGGAACCATCACAAGCTTGGAGGTTTGCCCTGAACAATGCTTAAAGACGGATGACGAATTTTTGGGTTAGCCTTGAGAGGCAATTTCTTCAATCTTAGAGAATAACATGTCAAAAATTTAAAGAATAAAGGATAACATCAACACAATCCCATTTTCTACAATACGTTTTATTTTATTTTATTTTATCTACCCACCCATTTATTTATGTATGTAGTGTTTTTTCTGTATCCACCATATATGAAAACTTTGTGTTTTATTGGATTTGTTTATGATAATACTGGCACGTATTTGGTTTTTTAAACATGTATCAACATCGAACATTTTAATTCGATTGTAATATAAAAATTTAAAAGAATGCGATAGAACTGGCGTTCCTTAGAATTCCGTTTATATATTAGAACACCGCCTGAAGAGGGTCATTCGACCGAAAACGTTTGCGGATTTTAAGTTAAATAAACTTTTTATTTCTACTGCAAGTTATGCTTGTTTTTATGTAATGTAAAGTATCTAAGTTAAGCAGTGTTTTTCAAAAGGTTATTGATATTTGACTAATGAATTTATAATTTAAATAAGTTTTGATATGTATTTTTAAATAAAAATTTATATACATTAAACATCAAAATAATTATTAAAATTAAATTTCATAACATTTTATTAAATTTAGGAAGATATCGAGAAAGCAGTAAAAGCTGCTAAAAAAGCGTTTAAATTTGGATCACCATGGCGAACAATGGATGCATCAGAAAGAGGAAATTTGTTGTTTAAGTTGGCAGATCTAATAGAGAAAAATCGAGTAGAACTTGCTGTAAGTTGGTAAATTTTTTAATGTATTTTACCAAGTTAATATTTTTATTTATGAAAAAAATCTTCTCTTACATGTCATGCAAAAGATTCATGTCTTAAATTACTTTAGGTAAAATATATGGTAAAGTAAAATACTATTTATTTAACTTCCAAAAATAAATGAAATTACAAAATATCCAAACAAACATTTTATAATGTTTATATTCTTAGAATTTCAGAAAATCTGTAACACTCTGAAACTGTTATAAACCTTAAGTAAAAATAAAAAGATTGAAAATGTCTATAACAGCATTACTCAACCTTTTTTGACTCAATACTCCTTGGCAAAATTTTTTTCTGCTTAATGCCCTCTTCATATTAAGTATATGCCAATGTTTCTTAAAATATGAGTAATACATAAAAGATATTTTCAATGATTATTACTGATTGTTTTTATCATGCCTTTTTATTGCACTCAGATTACATATTAAATTCTTAATATGATTTATTAAATCATTGCACTCCTGTCCCTTTTCAGGGAACAAAGCAAATCTTTTCCTCAACTCCTCTGGCCCTTCAGGGACAAACATTAAAAATATGATTTCACTAATGTTTTTTGTTTTTTATTAATGAAAAATAATTAAGCTTATTATTAATCTGCATTTTCTTCTATTATTATATTAATTTCAAGGAATAGCTGGTTTTTTGAAGATATTCAGAAACAGTAAAAGCTGCTAAAGAAGCATTTAAATTTAGATCACCATTACATTTAATTAAACTTTTATTTAACCCTTTCATTTCAACCTCAATGAAAAACATTAGTTTATTAAGTTTAGATTACAATTTTTTCACTTTGGATGGGTAATAACTAATATGATATCATATGTTTTCTCTTTTTTGTACATTTTTGTGTGTTTTTATACAATTGTTACTCTTACTGAATGATTTATTCTTCAATAAAGCAAACTGGGCTATACAAAGTAAGCCATCTCTCTCATTCTTAGTGGGAAATGTCATATTGTTATAATTTTTTCTTTTATTGCATTCATTAGTGATTCTAATCTATAGGTCATTCAAGTGTGACTTCTCTCATTCAAAAATGTTAATGAAGTTAGTCTAAGTGATTGAAGAAATTTATTCTGTTTGGAGGAGGTGTGTCCATTATACAAATTTTTAAGTATATTTCTTACTAGATTTTTGGTAATTTACAGTCAAAATTAATTTATCTGAATATAAATGGAAACTTTATAGTATATTAAATATTATTAATTTTTATTTATATTTCTATATTAATTTTCATAATTAAATTATATAATTTTTTGGACTTCTGATTTTGATAGCTTTTAGGGCACAATAATTAATTTCCAAATATGTCATATTTATTAACTTACATTTCAACTGGACTTAGATTTTATTTGTTTTGTATTGGTAGTAATAATTAATTAATTCTATGCATAATTAATCGAACAGTAAATGAGAGTAATAAGTAGAGATTTCCACATTGCAATTCTTTCCATTCCTGAACATCCAGTATATAATATGCAGGGCTGGATTTACCAATAGGCTGACTAGGCCGCATCCTAGGGCCCCGCAATTCTAGGGGCCCCAAAACTATCAATCAATTTTCAACTTTTATAAACTTTTAATAAGAAAAAATGGGATTTTTTTAAAAGTGCTTAGATAGAAAGTAAAATTTTAAAGGCTCCTTATAAGTTATAAGGATTAAGTTTATTATTAAGGGTTAAGGAGTAAGAGTTACTATGGATAAAAGAACAAGCCCTGCGTCATGGATGCTCATTAAGCACCATCACACGTCTGTAGGAAAAGATATCTGCTCAGAAACATCTAACAAAAAAGCAAAGAACTATTACAGACTCGAAAAATCGCCCGGCTTATTCGTTGGAAATAAATGGCATTTCGTTGAAATTTAGGAAAAGGATTAGAAAAAATCACAGGTACGAAGATCACATTTAATAGAAGAAACACGCTATTTAACTATTTACGTAATGATAAAGATAAGACCGACTCATTTTACTCCCTAGGCGTTTACCAAATACCATGTTTCGACAATGATTTCGGAAAATACACTAGATATATAGGCTATACAGGATGCTCTCTATCTAAAAGAATCCCAGAACACAAGCTGGATATTGCCAACAAAGCTCCCACCACGTCGCTAGCTCAACAAGCACT
>AYEL01061505.1:0-44130 GCA_000484575.1 Olivierus martensii | reverse complement strand
TTTAATTATAACTATTACATTTATACTTAATTATTATTATAAGAGATTATATCCAGTTAGAAATTCTTGCAGAAGTTCTCATTGCGAAATAAAATACTGTATAAAAAAATTAAATAATAATAATTAATATCTTCAGATTATTTTCCTAAGCGATAACATGTGATAAAATTAATAAAATACAAGAATTAACAAGGATGCAGAACAATTAAATATGCAACTAATGAAGACTCTGTTGCCATTCCAGTGTTAGGATAGATTGTAAGTAAAACGGAATTTTTAAACTTAATAAATTATTTTATAAACTGTACATATATTGTATTACCCAGAATAATCAATGTTACAAACATCACATAGTCTATCATGAAGAATTTCTGAATTAATTCTATCGAAAGGTGAAGTCAAGTCCATCTAAGCTTCATATGTATCTAAAATTCTTTATATACTGTATACAAGTTTTAGATTAGACAGAAATTTAGTTACAGTTGAATTTGTGGGCAATAGCATAATATTGAGACTGAAGAGAATTAAGATTTTTGTCAGAAAATCTAACCAAAAAGCATTATTAAAATTTGAAAGAATAATAATAAATTTCGATAAATCAGCGGGACCAGGAATTTAATGGGTATGTTGTTATAATGATTATAAATTTACTTTTGCTGAATTTTTTTTCCATTTGGTGAATATAAATTAAATAATATTAAAATAACTATATTATAATATCATCATCTCATATATTTTTGTCATTTTCTTTCGTGGTTGCTGAATAAGTTTAATATTAGATAATCAGATTATTATAAATTTTCCAGCGATCAGAAATAAATTCAATTGATTTTAGAAAAGAGATTCTATGATTTTATTTCAAGCTTAATGAATACTTTTTTCGAAGTAACACATTGGGATACCAACAGATCCTTTTTGAATACATTTAAGACATCTTTAAATACGAATTTAGATAGCGAAATTTTAATAAATATCGTCGAACATTAGAGTCTTCAAAGTTTTCTAGGAAATGACTGGTAAAATTTTCTTCCAATTATTATCAAAGACATTAATTTGTGTATGATCTTTATGGAAATATTTTTAAATTTTCACCATTTAAAACCTGGATTTCTATGAGTTTGAACAATATTCCTTGAATAGCTGATTTTGATCAGTTTTTGAATATATATATTCATTTTTCAGTTGATTGTAAAGATATAGTGATATTTTCTGCCATTGATGGCAATTTTTTATTAATTAAAGATATAGTGATATTTTCTGCCATTGATGGCAATTTTTTATTAATTTATAAATATAAATATCTATATAACTAAAATAAATCGGAATATAAATTATAATTAACTTGTAATACACTTTAAGTCTATATTTGTAGAATATATTATTTCCCAAAGAGAAAATTGCATGTTTATTAATAATGCTTTCCAGTCTGTATACTTCCAGTTCGTGATATTTTATATTTTAAGCTTTATGTTGTGGCATTTAAGTAGTTATGCAGAAAATAGAGTTGAAGTATGATCAGAAGTGAAGGTAACAGAATTTTCAATAGTAATGGATCTCAAATCCGAAAGATTTATTATTTACAGTTGGGAAATGTACAATTTGTATCAATCTCTAATGATCAATTATTAAACTAAAGCTCTTTTTTGAAATTCTGAGAAATAACTATAAATTTTTCCATAATATGTCCAAAAAACATATATGAAATTAAATCACATTGTGATTTTAGTTAAGAATTGATGGAATAATTTCTAACAAGGGTTTTTTAATGTTATCTGAACAGTTAAGTGGAAAATATATATACAAAATGACTATTTTAAACTTGCCTATTTTTTATTGCAACCAAATTATCTTCGTACACTTGCAATTAGATAGGCGAAAAACATTCCTCTGCAAACTACAGAGATATCTCCACCTTTGCAGGAAGTTCTTCTGGCACTGAACTTGATATATCTATAAATCAAATATATTAAGTCACGTAATGTTTTCATCATTTTCGGTCAGCCAAGTTTCAGTTAAACACATAACATCGTAGTACGGTTAAAATATACCAGGAATTCTATTGTTGTTTTGTCTTGTAGATTGAGCATTTTGATAGCAAACAAAATGTGTATGCCAAATGCGTATATCCTCTTTAACTGTAGTTGCGAAGCTGGTTGGTTTATTATTGATATCAGACCATAGTTGTTTAACACTTGATAAATCCTGTGTAAGTTTATTATGCAGTACTTCAAATACAAAGTTGTTAACGAATCGTAGACTTTGCTGGCAATTAACTCAATATCTTGATAAATAAATTGAATTTTTTTTCTATTTTACAATCTCTATCATCTAATAATTTTGTTATTATCGTTCTCGAATTTATTCATAAGACATCAAACACATTTTCAATTAACTTACTCAAGTACTATTTTAATGACTCATTTATTGACATATTTCAACTGAATTTTATATTAATATTTAAATTCTCCATATCTTTATTAGAATTATCATTCTTGCAATGTTAATTCATATTGAATCAATGATCTCCTTAGATGAGATTGAACCATTGAGTTTGACATTTCCAATTTTGTGCAAAATGGACATAGTTACTTTTATAAGTTTAAATTTAATAAATGACACAATGGTCCAGAGTGATCATTAAACAATAATTAAACAGAATTAGATAAATATCATCAAGTAAACAGGGATTCTAAAGGAGAAAAGGACAATATTATCAAACAAATACCATAATTGATTTTAGATAAAATAAAAGAATCATACAGTATCTTGTTGAAAATACAATTAAAATTACTCGACAAATACTGCATCAATAAAGTTGTAAATTAATAAAGTATTGCATAAATGATTTTTTTCTTTTCGTAGGTGAATAATTAAATATTAAATTATGAAAATAAATTAGATTCTATTGCTAAAGAGGAAACATTGCAAATTTATCTTAAACTAAATTCTATATGTCTATATACTTATAGGTTCCGTCCATCTTATATCTGAATAAAAACTAAAAATTTTGGTCCTGAATAAAGACCTTTCAATAAAGATTAATATGTTTAAACATAGCCTAATTACTTGATCAGTAATATCGATTTTACTAATAATAAATCGATAAATTGTGATTGATTTATATAAATTTTGTATTTGTAGCAGGTAATCTAGAAAACTATATACTACTACTTCACCCACTGTTTTATCAGTCAATAGCCGTCAGAGTTTGGCTCAGGTTGTTTTACAGAAAGATGATAATATTTTGACAGATTTAGTTAAGTTAAAAGTTATCTAAACGTTAAACTTATTTAAAAAATTTTTAGCTTAAAAGTCAATTTTGTTTCTAGAATATTAAATCGAATAAATTTAAAAAAGTGATGGTAATTCATAAGATTATTATTATTTTTTTCAGTTGGATTAATATCACACGCATTAATTACAAAAATGGCAAAAAATGACTCGTATGAATTTATATTCATATATAAATTCTTGGAATTTAAAAATAGAAAATTTGTTTTAGAAACAATTAAAGGAAGCACTTGAAGCTTACTATAATTTTGTTAAGCAGAATATCTAGTAATCAATAAATCAACTATAAACTAGTAATCTTTCATATATACTCCATTACTTACTTTATTTACATTAGTGCTAACTATTATTCCAGTTTATATTCAAACTTCAATTATTTTAATATAAGTAAGATTAAAGTGATAATAAAGTTGCAATTATAAACAATATATTGTATTGAATAATAAAAATATATAAAATTGCATGAGAACAATAATATTTTACAAAATAATTAATTTATATTATTACTGGCTTATTATCACGCAATATGTAATAACAGCACCAATAATGGTCAGAATGAGATTTCGGTTTATAACAAATAATTTCCAGCCAGTAAACGAAGGCATTATCTGCATGCACTTTATAGAGTATATACATGAAAAATTTTGAATCCGTTTATCTTCGTTTGTTAACGAATTCTTGAATAATTGTTTTCCTACTTTCACTGCAGCATCTGATGCATTGGAAACCGAATTGCAGTTGTCAACGAAAAGAAAGAATTGAAAGATAGAAAAATTTGCATATAGCATAAATTCAAGAAAAGTTACGTTTGATGAAGGAAAAACTACGATTAAAAAAGTAAAAATTATGTGTCCTCCGATAAAAGCTGACCAGAAAAACAATATTCGTGAGTAAATATCTTCAACTTCATCTGCAATTTCTATAATTTCCATATAAATAAAAGGTATAAATCGAATTTCTTTTCAATTATCTTCATTTGCACAGATTTTCTTTGCCAATTGTTCGAAAGCATTTTCCAATCCCTTAACAATTGATGTGAAGAGCAGAAACAAAAAATTTTGTGGAAGCACTACAAATATTATATATATGTATTCAGAAATTAATATAATTGATATTGAAATATTTTTGGACAGGTTTTCTCCAAAGAATGCTTTCAGTCTGCAATAATTTATTACACTCTCGTTATCTTTTTGCAGAACGAGTATTAATGCAAATGATGAAACTATTATAGTATGAATCCAAACTATTATAACTCTAATGAAAATACCTTTAGTGTTACTCTTAGCCATTCTATGGTTTTCTATTATATCAAAAATCTTACTTGAAGCGTTTAGAATTCTTTTCTTGTTAATTAAAAAACTATAGTAAGTAACGATGGTCATTAATATAAACAATATTGAAATCAATACGTAAAATGCCGTTAACATTGATAATTCCATGTTTAAATATATATATAAGTGATTTATTGTGAACGCGAAGTAAATTTTCATTGTTATTGAAGTTATAATACTCAAAAGAGAAAAACTCTTCTTTTTAAAATTCAGACCCCATAAAGCCATGCTTTTCAATAATGGTTTCCACGTATTCATCAATTCCTCTGTACTTTCTGAGTATTCTTCAATTGCTAGCACTGTGGTTAAGCTCATGTTTAAAACTGTAAGTTATAGAAAATAAAAATAAAAATTGACAAAGATCAATAGAATTCATAAACCATTGTTAAATACAAACCACAGCAATCAATATAATTTAAAAATTTAGATGAAAAATTACCTTTCTTTTATCTTTTCTTAATTATATAATAAATGTTCCGCTATAATGAGAACAGAAAAGGGATTTTTTTCTATTATTCACTGAAGAACATTGTGAAAGTAAAATATTTGAAAGCATTTCGCATTTTCAAGTTTGTTTACTTCTACTTTACTGCGGAAATTTCTCATAAAAGTAAAGATAACGTACGAGTTATAAAAACATTGATATTTTCACGTAAATGATTAAATTTTATTTTTCTAGAAAGATTAAATGTACTCAGTATATAAAATTGATTTATTGATCGAGAGAACAAAAGTCAAGAAAAATATTTTAGTAAATATAGTAATGTTTTGGAAAGATCAGTGAACATGTTTCTGCGAACAAGTATAATATACCTATAGTATTAAATGTATACTGTATACCAATAAAAATATTTGTGAGAATAACAAATATTTTTAAGGCTATTTGTGAAACTTTGGCTCTCTATTACTATACTTTTTTATGATAACTAACATTGAGAATACCAAATTACCGCAGAATAATTACAAAATTATAAAAACTTAAAACTATAAAATTTAAAACATGCTATTCTAAATATGCATTTCGGTAAACATGCCCTCTTCAGTTTATTCACAATTCTATGTTTACTGCAAAAATCATTACATATATAAACAAATTTTTCTAATTATGTAAAACTTAACACAAAAAATTAATGCTAAAATTACTGTATTCTGTTAAAAAGAAAGTTCCAAAAAACACGTACAAAGACTTCTTTACAAAAATATTGTTATAGTTGTTCTTAAGTAATCTTCCATTTTTAACAGTATTAAGTTTAAATACGAACATCTACATAATAAACTTTATATCTTTAAATTAATTTTATTGTTACATGCATTTAATTCTAAAAAATTTAATTATTATGACGGGAGATCTAAAAGTAAGGTTACAAAGCCTGCAGTGAAACGTGTACATTTTATTTCATAAAACCAATACAGCCAACTGATAGTACATATATTGGTTATTTTTCGACATAGTCTCCATATCGGTTTAGGCACTTGTTGCTTCGTGGGATAAATTTGAATATTCCCTCCTTGTAAAAATCCTGTCCTTGCTTGTTCATCCATGTTGTCGCGAAGTGTTTCACCTCCTCGTCTGAAACGAATCGTCGGTCTCCTAGGTGCTCCTTCAAATGAGGAAAAAGGTGAAGTCGCTTGGAGCGAGGTCCGGGCTGTAGGGAGGGTGTTCAATGATGTCCCAGTGAAACTGCTTCAACAGCGTATTCACGTATTCATCAATTCCTCTGTACTTTCTGAGTATTCTTCAATTGCTAGCACTGTGGTTAAGCTCATGTTTAAAACTGTAAGTTATAGAAAAAAAAAATAAAAATTGACAAAGATCAATAGAATTCATAAACCATTGTTAAATACAAACCACAGCAATCAATATAATTTAAAAATTTAGATGAAAAATTACCTTTCTTTTATCTTTTCTTAATTATATAATAAATGTTCCGCTATAATGAGAACAGAAAAGGGATTTGGCTGTATCAGTTGGCTGTATTGGTTGTATGAAATAAAATGTACACGTTTCACTGCAGGCTTTGTAACCTTACTTTTTAATCATCCCTCGTATTTACCTATATATATAGAGATTCTTTTTTCACAAAACTAGTTAACTCAACTCGTTTTGTGAAGATTACTTAAGATCAACTATAACAATATTTTTGTAAGCGAGGTTTTATACGTAGGATGGGCGCGTGAAAAAACTTTGGCTTACCACCCTGGAGGATCCGGGTTCAAATCCATGTCCCCACCTGCAGATTTGGAGGAGGTTTCCGGACCCTGCCCGTTGAACCCTATCCTTCATCCATCTGGTTGACCCCATCATGGGTGCTGGGCAGGTTGTGATGGGCTCTTAAGTGGCCGCCGCCAGATACAGAATATTCCATGAGGATATGGAGGCTTAATATAACTAACCTAGCCTTTATACGTGTTTTTGCAACTTTCGGCAGAAATACGGTAACTTTAACTTCAATTTTTTATGTTAAGTTTTATATAATAAAAAAATCTATTTATATTTGTATTGACTTTTACAGTAAATATGTAATTGTGAATAGACTGAAGAGGGCATATTTGCCGAAATGCGTATCTAGAATACCATGTTTTTAATTTGATTGTTTTAAGCTTTTATAATTTTGTAATTATTCTGCGGTAATTTGGTATTGTCATTTTAGTTGTGATAAAAAAAGTATAGTAATAAAGAGGCAAAGCCTCAGAAATAGCCTTAAAAGTATTTGTTAAATTATACACTATCTAAACTGTAAGATTAATTTCTATAGATTTGTGGGAATATTTACAATATATTAATGAATATCCTTGCTAAAAATTGAATGAAAAAATAATAAAATTAAAAAGAAATTATAATATTGATATTCGTCATCCATTACATCACAATAATGTCAAGTCATACTTCAAATGTTGGTATAGATCAGGAGTTGGAACCTATGACTCGCAGGAACATTTGAAATGACCTGCTAAAGAATTTGATTGCGTGGGTTTTTTTACATTTTTATTCAATTTTATGATTTTTTCATTTATGTTTATTATCTTATTTTTTAACTTTTATAGATAAATATTTTTTATATAAGTCTATTGAAAATGTATGATTTATTTTGAAATAAATGTTCATATTCTTGAAATTAACTTTTATAATTATCATATTTTAATTTTTTTTACTAAGTGATCCAAACCAAAAATGTAAATCCTGAATATACTAGTCTGTTCCTGAGGTAAAAAAATTGCTGATCACTGTCATATTTTTCATAAAATTCCATCTTGAATTTCTTCTAAGATCTGATATGTTTTTAGTGATAGTTTTTTTTGCATTCCTCGTTGTTATGAAAGGTAAGTTTGGTGTTTTGTTCTCTGAATGTTATTCTATTATTTACTCTTTTCATTCCTAAATGAATAATATGTTAGTGAAGATTGATGAATCGATCAGTAGACCATTTTCCTTATTTATTTAAGCATCTTTTTATTGAAAATTTAACATGATCAATGTCGGATTTATTGAAAATGATCGATATTGAATAAAATAAACTCGGAGAAGATATTTCACCTATTTTGGGATAATATATCGCTTGAAGGTCTCAACAAT
Source organism: Olivierus martensii (assembly GCA_000484575.1). Taxonomy (NCBI): domain Eukaryota; kingdom Metazoa; phylum Arthropoda; class Arachnida; order Scorpiones; family Buthidae; genus Olivierus; species Olivierus martensii. Next base: position 35,934 of record AYEL01061505.1, on the reverse strand, counting down.
GGCGTTCCTAGCATTAGTATTACCCGGTGCGGTAATTTATGGTGTGACCACTTCTCCCTCAATATTAAATAAAATGTTTGATCGTTAGAAATTTACATAGCACAACTTCAATCTATTACTACACTCATGTGACTAACTAACAATATTATCCCCTAGTGATGCCACTGGGTCCCAATAATGTATATAAATTTCATTCAGTTGAGTATTGGGAATTAACTAAACGTATCCGCCATGAAATTTGAATGTCTGATTTAAACCTATCGACTAGTGGCTATAAATGCAACAAAATTGCAATATTGCATTAATTTTAATGAAAATAATTTTTCTCATGTTAGTCTGCTACGACAGTTACAAGGTTCCTGATTCAATTATCCGATTAAACGGCAGAAAGCTATAGACATTACATTTCTATCGCGAAACCATGGCTTATGTTAATTATAACGAATCTTAAGAAATAACTGTTCTCGTTTTAACTTTTAGGTTCATAAAGGATATTTTTCAGTGTCATCACAAGAAGGAGAAGAGTCAGTTAGTTGTATAATGCCATCAATCAGGCAAATGCATTTAACTTCAAAATAGAAACAAAATAATGTTGAGCATTGGTGTTTGGTCGTTTGGAACTGGCCACAATGCGTTGTGCTGTTTTTTCGGTCATAGTGAGATTTCAGTGTTTGGGCGTAACATACATATACAGACAAACAATATTTTAAGATCTGTTACTAAATAAAACATATAGTGCTTATATGCTTTCGTATTTATACATACACTTAAAACAAGATAAAAATTTAATTTTTGATTTATCACCAGGTTTTCGAGTATTCTACGTAATCCCGATAATTCTTTCAGAATACGAATTAGTTTTGTCTGTATATCAATAAATAATCGAATATTTGAATTATTTCGAATCATTCAAATATTCGATTTAAAATTTAAATTATTCAAACAATGAAGTGGAACTATTTTTCGATCCCTTCAATGAATATTATATCAAAGAACATCAAATAGTGATTTATCGGAAAAATTTCGTAGTTTCTCCAAATTATAATATAAAAAATAAAACTCTCATATCGTTACTTTTGGTAGAGAAAGAACAGATATAGATATTATAAGATATATTTTAAACTATCGTCCACAATATATCTCGAGAATTAAATACTGAAGAATATAAAAATTTTATATATCATGCTAAAGTACTCAAGTTAAATGTATATTATTTTTGAGGATACTAAGTTGTTTCGCTACGTGTTATTGATCATGATAATCAAGAATGACGGCTATACAAAACGTTAAAACAATTATAAAATCATATTAATTATCAATCGATGTTTAAAAAATGCATTTTATGATATGATATCAATACCTCGTAGAATACTCAAAATAATTCAGCAGAAAAAAAAATCATGGTAAAACTAAATAGCACTTCACAAAATGGCGGAACTTCAAGATATAAATTGTTTCATAATTTAATTTTTATTTCAAAAGTTTAAATTTAAGGTAATTTCTTTATATCACATCTTTCAATTTAATTTATACAGGGTGATTCAAAAAAACGGGAAAATTTGAAAGTTGTGTTGGCAACAGTGTGCGTTTGGCAACACTGAATCATTTTAAGCCAGTCTGTCAACGACACCCTTCCATTTAGTTATCATGGATGCTTGGTGTGGTGCGCAACGTGCTTTTGCAATCAAAGCCAGGACTGTTTGTTTAAGTTCTGAAAAGAACTGTTAAAATAGTCCTGAAAAGGACTTTTTATACATGGTGATTCAAAAAAATGGGAAACATTGAAAGTTGTGTTGGCAATAGTGTGCGTTTGGCAACACTGAATCACGTACCCAACCTGTCAACAACACCCTGCCAGTTAGTTATCATGGATGCTTGGTGTGGTGCGCAATGTGCTTTTGTGATCAAAGCATTTTACAAGAACAATGACAGTGTGAAGAAGGCATGTAGAGAATTCCGCCATCATTTTAATTTAGGCCGCCACAATCGTGTTCCATCAGCACATGCACTTAAAACATGGTTACATAGAACAATGACAGTGTGGAGGGGGCACATAGAGAATTCCGCCATCATTTTAATTTAGGACGCCACGATCGTGTCCATCAGCACATGCAATTAAAACATGGATACCTAATTTCGAGGAAACTGTTTCGGTAATGAAAAAGAAACCACCAGGCCGTGTGCGAACCGTTCGTACGCCAGACAATATCCAAGCTGTTCGAGATGCTGTCATAAGAAGTCCACGTCGATCATGGTTACATAATTTTGAGGAAACTGGTTCGGCAATGAAAAAGAAACCACCAGGCCATGTGCAAACCGTTCGTATGCCAGACAATATCCAAGCTGTTCGAGATGCTGTCATAAGAAGTCCACGTCGGTCAATCCATCATCACTTAGCATCTTTACAGTTGCATAATTCAAGTGTTTGAAGAATATTAGTACAGGACTTGCAATGCCATCCATACAAGTTGCAGATCGTCCAGGAACTGAAACCCAACAATCGTGTTATGAGATGACAATTTTGTGAATTAATGCTTCAAAAGATAAACAAGGACGAGGAGTTTATTAACAAACTGTGGATGTCAGACGAAGCCTATTTCCACCTCAGTGGATTTGTTAACAAACAAAATTTTAGATATTGGGCGCAAGATAATCCTACAGAGCTACACCAGTGTCCATTGCACAGCAACAAAGTTACCGTTTGGTGTGCTATGTCATCATACGGTGTGATAGGCCCTTATTTTTTTGAGGACGAGAATGGCCATTCAATTAGTCACATCAAATCGTTACGTCGCCAAGATCGTCCAGGAACTGAAACCCAACGATTGTGTTATGAGACGACAATTTTGTGAATTAATGTTTCAAAAGATAAACGAGGACGAGGAGTTTATTAACAAACTGTGGATGTCAGACGAAGCCCATTTCCACCTCAGTGGATTTGTGAACAAACAAAATTTTAGATATTGGGCACAAGACAATCCTACGGAGCTACACCAGCGTCCATTGCACAGCAACAAAGTTACCGTGTGGTGTGCTATGTCATCATATGGTGTGATAGGCCCTTATTTTTTGAGGACGAGAATGGCCGTGCGATTACAGTCACATCGAATCGTTACGTCGCCATGCTTGAAACCTTCGTTGTGCAACAACTACAGAGATTTCCACACATTATTGACACAGTCTGGTTTCAACAAGATAAATAAACGTCCCACACAGCACGAATATCAATGGCTGCTGGTACGCCAATTGTTTGGGGAACGTGTAATTTCGAAAAACAGTGACATTCAATGGCCTCCCAGATCCCCTGATTTGTCAGCTTGTGATTTCTTTTTGTGGGGTTATCTTAAAAGCAAAGTGTTCCTTAGTCGACCTGCTATAACGGAAGGATTGAAAGCCAAGATCAGAGAAGCAATTTCCGAAATTCCAGTTGAGCTGTTACATCTAACCTTGAACAATGTAACGAAGAGACTGCTGGAATGTTTGCGTAGAGGAGAAGCTCACCTGCAAGATGTCATCTTCAAAAAATAAATTGTACTGTATGTATTCTAAAATGGCATTGTTTTTACTATTAAATGACAAATATTTTTTTTTTTAAATTTGTTTTCATGAAATTATTTACTTTTCAAAATTTGCCGTTTTTTTTAATCACCCTGTATAACCTTATTTATTAGATTGAAAAATAATTGCATGGTTATGCTATTATTTGTTTAACCTACAGAATTTACAAATGATACACATTGAAGATACAAGTAATGATGAACATGATTAAAACCCAGATTTATTTTTACAGATAGTGTAATAAACGAGAGCTTTAAAGCAGTTAAAATAATAAATACATCTTAATATACTCCCAGTTATTCAATCTATTTATAAGAAATTTAGCAAAATGATCCCACTTTTGAATATTAATTGATGACATAATAATACAATTTAAATAACAATAATACAGTTTTAGATATTATTGGCATGTCATCATATCAATAATATCTGAGACTATTTAAAAATGAAGGATGTTCAATTTTTAAAGATTTATTCCTAATACACAACGTTTGAAATATTTGACTGATTTTTATGCTCTAGCTTACAGAGTCATTATCATTAATTATATATAGCTGAAAGCAGTCTGAATGATTTTAGAACATGAAATTAATATTTCTCTAAAATTGGTTGACACACATTTTTATTTTTATAGTTAAAACATGAAAATACAAAATACATATGTTATACACTAAAATATATTTCTGGTATAGAATATTAGTAATAAAAGTACATAAATAGCTTACATAAAAAATTATAATAATTTATATATCATAATATTATTATATATTCTGAATCTATAACATTATAATATTGAAAACTAAAAATATTAATTAAATTATAACTATCATATTTATTCTTAATTATTATAAGAGATGTTCTAATTACGAAAAACAAATACAATATATAAAATTAAACAGTAGTATTTAATAACACAGATCATCTGCATAAGTAATAAGATATGAAGTTAATGAAAAAGAAGGATTAGCAAATGTGTAAAACAATTAAATGTGCAATTAATGAAGACTCTGGTACCATTTCAATATTAGAATAGATTGTAGATGAAATGGAATTTGTAAACGTAATATATTATTTTATAAACCGTAAATATATTGTTATTCAGCATAGTCAATATTATAAACATCATGTAGTCTAAGGAAGAATTTGTATATTAATTCTATCGAAAGCTGAAGTCAAGTCGAGCTATCGCATATATATCTAACTTTATATATACAAGTTTTAGATTCTAGCAAATTAATTACAAGTTGAATTATGAAGCAATAGCATAATATTGAGATTGAGTTTAATTACGATTCTAACAGAAATCTAATATAATGTAATATCATTATCTCATATATTTTTTGTTTTTTTTTCCGTGGTTTTAGAATAAGTTTAATCTAAGATTATCAGAATTATTATAAATTTTCCATCGATCAAAAATAAATTAAAGGTTTTCAGAGAAGAGATTATACGATTTTATTTCATACTTACAGAATACCTTTTTTATAATAACACATTGTGATACAATCTGAATATTTACAATATCTGTAAGGCGACTTTAAATATGAATTACATAGTGAAATGTCAGTAAATATCGTGGAATTTTAAAATCTTCAAATTTTTCTAAGAAATCACTGGTTAAATTTTTTTCTACATCATCATCAAAGGCATTAATTTGTTTCATTCATCTCTGTGAGAAATATTTTTACGTTTTCTCTATATAAAACCTGAATTTCTGAGAGTTAATTGAACAACATTCTTTGAATAGTTTATTTTTTCAAATTTATGATTGTAAATATTAATTTTTCAGTTGATTGTAAATATATAGTGATAAGTAACTTCCATTTTTTTCCATTGATGGTAAATTTTATTAAATTAATTTATAAATAAAAAGATATATATAGCTAAAACAAATTGAAATATATATTATAATTAATCATAATATACTTTACATTTCTAGATTGTATTATTTTCCAAATGAAAAATTGTGTATGTATTAATAATGTTTTCCCCGTTTGTATACTTCAGTTCGTAGTATATGACACTGTAAGCTTTAAATTGTGGCATTTAACCAGTTCAGCAAAAAATACAGTGGAAATATGATCAGAAGTGAAATTAGCAGCTTCCATCACAACAGCATTTTATGCAGTAGTGAATATCAAATCAAAAAAATATTATTTTTTCTATTTGGGAAAAGTACAACTTGTATCAATCCATAATAATCAATAAACGGAAAGATTACTTTTTGAAATTCTGAGATAATTATAAATTTTTCATAATTTTTCAAAATATATTTGAGAAATTAAAACCCCTACATATTGTGATTTTTATTATTACATCAATTCTTAATTAAAAGAATTGATGGAATAATTCTAACAAGGCTTGTTTAATGTTATCTGAACAATTAGGTGGAAGATATATACCCAAAATGATTATTTTAAACTTGTCTATTTTTATTGCAACCAAATTATCTTCATACATCTGCAATACGGTACGCGAAAAACATCCCTCTGCAAACTACAGAGATATCGCCACCTTTGCAAGAAGTTCCTCTGCACTGAACTTGATAAATCCATAAACCAAATATATTAATGTCAACACATCATCATTTTCGGTCATCCGAGTCTCAATTAAACACATAACATTATATTACAGTTACAATATATATCCAGTTTAGTTGTTTTTTTGACTTACAGATTTAGCATTTTGATAGCAAACAAAATATGTATGACAAATATGCATCTTCTTTCTCTGTTGTTGCCAGATAGTTTATTATTGATATCAATCCGTATTTAATTAACACTTGATAAATCCTTTGTAAATTTATTACACAATACTTCAAATGCAAATTTATTAACATATCATAGACTTTACTGGCTATTAAATGAATATCTTGATGAATAAATTGAATTTTTCTTTTCTATTTTATAAAATCTATCATCTAATAATTCCATGCCTGTAATAATTTTGCTATTATCCTTGTTCGAATTTATTCACAAAACATCAAATACATTTTCACTTAACTTATTCAAATACTGTGTTAATAAGTGTCTCATTTATTACACATATCAGCTGACTTTATATTTAAATTCTTCATATTTTTATTAGAATTAACATTTTTTTCAATGTTAATTCATATTTGAATCAATGATCTGAATAGTTGAAATTAAATCATTGTGTTCTACACTTTCCAATTTTGTGCAAAACGAACATATACATGTTTCTTTCGAATGACACGACATTTTCATATTTATCAGCATTGAAAAGTATTGGAATTCTAGAAAATATTATTCTTATACTTGTAACTTTGGAAAAGCATTCACGTCATTTCTTATTATATAAATTATCTTAAATATATATTATTATTATTAGCCTGACAATTTTAATATTATTAAAATTAAATGAGGTAACTAATAAATCACAATTTGATTATTATTTAACTCACAAGTCAGTAATTATTTGAGTTAAATACTGTTTGTAAAAACTGAATTAAAAAAAAATCAAACTTAATTTCTCAAATTCAGTTAAGCACAAACACAATAGAAAAGTTTTCACTCTTCGGATTATAAGTAAGTATATTAAATTAAGATTATGAAAAGTTGCTTTTGTAAGCTTAAATTAATAAATACACAATGGTCCAGAATAATCATTAAACGATATATTGAAGAGAGTTAAATGAAAAAATCTAGTAAACAGGGATTCTACAGAAGAAAAGGATAATATTCTCAGACGAATATCATAACTAACTTTAGCTAATATAAAATAAAAGAACCACACGGTATCTTGTTGAAGTACAATAAAAATTACTGAACAAATTACTGCATGAATAAAGTTAATAAAGTTTGATGGAATAAATGAATTTTTTTCTTTTCGTAAATGAATAATTAAAGAGTAAATATAAAAATAAATTAGACCTATAGTATATTCTATTATTTGGATTGATAAAGAGAAACATTGCAAATTTATCTTAAATTAAATTCTATATATCTACACAAACATAGGTTTCATCCATTTTATCCCTGACTAAAAACAAAAGATATGCTCATACATAAAGAACTTTCAATAAAGTTTAATATATTTAAGTATATTCTAATTACTTTGTCAGTAAGATCAGTTTTACTATTAATAAATTGATAAATCATGATGGATTTATATAAATTTTTTTCATTTTTTAGCATTAATCTGGAAAACTATATTCTTCTACTTCTCTCACTGATTTTCAGTCAACTGCCTTCAAGAGTTTGGCTGATGTACTAAGAGAAAAGAAGACGAAGGTTTGTTTTTAACAGATTTAGATAACTTAAACGATATCTAACCCTTGAAGAAATTTTAAGGCTTAGATATCCTTAAAATTTTTATAGACAATATAAAAATTAAGAAATTTTTATAACAAAGAAGCCAATTTTATTGCTGAAGTATTTTATGGAATTCATTTCAAAAATTCATGATAATTCATAAGATTATTTTTTAGTGGATTAATAGCAAAAATAATAATGTACTGACAATTAAGCTTCAATTACACTGAGCGAAATTAGTCGCTACTCGCTTGCCATTTCATTCGCTGCTACCAAACTCGACCAAAGTAATAAACCCTATCTAGTTAATTCTCTCTCGCTTTGCTTCAGCGAGTAAAGCTGAAAACCGGGCTTTTTTCTCGATATTTTACTCTCTGGTTAATAAAATCGCTGTGTGTATTATACCTAGCTATTAAAATCAGTCCGAAAACTCGAAGTGTCTGGAGAAGTAGATCGTGCGAGAATTTTAATTATTGTGTTTTTATTACGCCAAGAATTGAAAAAAAAAGGAATTCTAGAAAAATGTGGATAAAATATTGGATAGCAGGATGTGAAAAATAAGAAGAATATTCTTCATAACTATCAACGTGCGCCGAATCTCTACTGAACGAGTAAGCGAGTGTTTATAAGCTTTGTATAATCGACACTCTCTGAAATAGTTGCAACACACTCATTCGCTCACGACTTTTCTTGCCGGCGAAGTCATTTATTTATCTATATTGTACAATATGATATGGTGTTAAAAACACCAAAATTAAATTGTTTCTATACACATTTTAGGATTTATTTATTTATCTGACATATATGTGGTTCTATGACATGTTTTAATTAAACAAATAAAGTTGTAAAAATGTAAGCGATGTGGAAAGGCCTGTAATTTATAAATAAGTAAGTCTTAATACTAAGCATTTGTAATTCGGCTTCGGAATCCAATTCTGAACTTAAATCAATAAGTTCTTCCATATTTCTAGAACGATCTCAGCCGCAAGGACTGTTTGGCTATATGTGCGTGGATCTGTTTCGAACTGTGTCACGTCAAGGTCAGGTCCCAGCATGCAGTCCTGTCCTGCGCTGCGTCTTGTGTCTCAATGTGCGCCTTGGCTTATTCTGCAGGTTAAAACAGGTTTTAATTTTCAGATTTAGCTTTTCTGCGTTGCGCGATGTCAAATCTCTAGGATAAACTACCGACTAATTTAACTGGCCGATTTTGGGCGAGATAAAATTTATTCTAGGGAATATCCATCAAAACAATATGGCGGACTATAGTAGTTCCGAATAGGAAGCTGAAAATAATCTCGATTTAGATTATTTACCTCAATCCAGAACGAATATTTTTGAAAAAGAGAGATCCATTTACCCAATATTCTGATAACTTTCATGTGAAATTTAGGTCAATTAAAGGAAATCAACAGTTTTATGGTTAATGTCAAAGATAAGTGAAATATTCACCTTATAAATCAAAAGACTATTATTTTATTTTAAATTTGTAAAGTAAATTGTTATTAACATATTATATACACACTATGTTTGTGTATTATAACCACATACAGTATATTAATTTACAAGAGTAAATAAACCAGAAATAAAGACCTATATTTTCATATCTACGTTAAACTTATTATTGTAAAATATTCGGGTATTATACTAGCATATGCTTAATCATACGTATACAGTATTTAGTTAATATTTTTAAAAATAATGAATTAAAAGCTGAGTTGCAAGTATTCAAAAAAGTACACGGTCCATTCAATAAATAACCGGAAAAGTTGTATAAAAAATACAAAACTTCGACAAAGTTTGTGCTTCTTTGTTATTTTTTGGTGGTATCCTAGAACTATTATCAGATGGGCCTGGCACGCCTGCCTCGTGAACGGGATGCTTGGAATCAGTGAAACAAGATGGCGGCACCCTTACAGGTTTGCACCAACGTGAAGCAGCGGAGTGTCGTTAGATTTCTGTTAGCCGAAGGGTTGAAACCAATCGAAATTCACAGTCGGATGGCAGTGCAATATGGTGAAAGTTGTTTGAGTCGAAAACAAGTGTACGAGTGGGTAGATAAGTTCAAACGGGATGTAACAAGTGTTGATTGATTGATTGATTGATGAAAAGAATTAGTAGGGCGTACTCCTAGGTATAACCCTTGAAGAATGAAGAGAAATGAGAAGGGGAGGGAAAGAATAGGATAGTATAAAAGTCTTGTCAAAAGAAGTGTGACAAGCCACTAGAGGAAGTGAGAGGATGCAGCAACCATATCCGAGTTCCAAGAGCGCTCGCGACAATGTTAAAAAAATACACAGAAATACATATTTAGGTCAATTAAAGGAAATCAACAGTTTTATGGTTAATGTCAAAGATAAGTGAAATATTCACCTTATAAATCAAAAGACTATTATTTTATTTTAAATTTGTAAAGTAAATTGTTATTAACATATTATATACACACTATGTTTGTGTATTATAACCACATACAGTATATTAATTTACAAGAGTAAATAAACCAGAAATAAAGACCTATATTTTCATATCTACGTTAAACTTATTATTGTAAAATATTCGGGTATTATACTAGCATATGCCCGTTTCTAATGCATCTAAACAACGTTAAACCTCTCTTCCATGCTACATTGCGTTTTTTATTTAGAAACGGGAAAGATAAGGTCCCTGTGTGTAGGAAAGCAGCGGTGTACTATAACAGTTTTCCCTTTGTTATCGGTAGGAGTGGTAAGACCATATATATCTATAAACCATGGAAATACTAAAGTACTAGATAGAGAAAGAAGCAACACACTTTTCCGGTGCATTTGCCGACAACATAGCGTTCCCATAGGTTGCTCAGTATCATATGACCTTTCCGCCATTTATGTGCAAAGAAACTGTTCGTTTGTACATCTGCGCATCCCAAATAGTCAATAGAATGTAAATATCGTAACTTTTTATCGATATGACGATAATGACGGGCTGTTGTGCAGTGGAATGTAAAGATAAATCGAGAGAGCTATTAATTTCGAAAATTAATATACTAAATAAAATAAATGAAAAATATAATTAAACATGAATAAACAGGTGCAATCCCTGATCAAAGTGATATTGTCAATCAATATTTCAGTCGATAGTTTTTAAATGAAACTTCTTGTAGATTTTAAATGTAATTATGTAATTTAGACGTGTATAATTGTTCTCGATTAAACCAATTATTGATTATATGCTTAATAAAAATTCTTTATAAAACATTTCCATTTTAGCCAAAAATACTTAGTTCATTGATTTAAAGCTTATGGATCTCTAAAGACTATTTCTGTTTTATAATACTATATTCATTAATTTTATGAAATAATAGACTTTTGTATATACATTAAACTTAAATTGTACTTTTACAAAGAAAATTAATTTATCAATAAACTATACATTTTATAAAACAACTATATACGTAGACATATTTAAGACATACTAATATCCATGTTGAAGTATATATTTCAGATTTCAAAAATCTATCACCAGTTTTTATAATTTTTTATGTTGTGCGTGACTGAAGATATACAATTGTTATAAAACATTTCCATTTTAGCCAAAAATACTTAGTTCATTGATTTAAAGCGTATGGATTTTAAAAGACTATTTCTGTTTTATAATACTATATTCATTAATTTTATGAAATAATAGACTTTTGTATATACATTAAACTTAAATTGTACTTTTACAAAGAAAATTAATTTATCAATAAACTATACATTTTATAAAACACCTATATACGTAGACATATTTAAGACATACTAATATCCATGTTGAAGTATATATTTCAGATTTCAAAAATCTATCACCAGTTTTTATAATTTTTTATGTTGTGCGTGACTGAAGATATACAATTGTAACAAAATTGCGATAGAATTACAAACTGTATAATCCATTCACTACAAACTTTAAAGTATACCCTTTTAAAAAATAATAAAACGAGAGCTTACTGTACCATATCCAAGACCATACCTTAACATATAGCATTAATATGTAGAACATATAAATGCTCTGTTAAAATATTATGTTATATATATAGAAAGTATAATTTTTTATGTTGCAACGATGGTTACATGTACAACATTATTCTGCTATATTAATGTTCTTCTTGCATAGAGCATTAAAATAAATAAAGTTAAACAAAATAAAGAAATTAATAATACTGTAATAAAATTAATAGGTGATAGTGAAATTTTAAAGCTAAGTCCAAAAATATGCACATAAATGATTTAAATATGTCAAAGTGTTGTTTTACTAAATCTGTGAGTATTGTACTTTAGGAATGTATTATACAATAGTTACAATTAAGCTGTAGTATACATCTATTGAGATGTATACTACAGCTTAATTGTAACTATTGTATAATACATTCCTAAAGTACAATACTCACAGATTTAGTAAAACAACACTTTGACATATTTAAATCATTTATGTGCATATTTTTGGACTTAGCTTTATATTAATAAAATATAAAATAAATAAAAAATAAAACTATTTAAAATTATTATTTTAAAAATATTACAAGTTTCTATTGGTTGCTTCGCAATTTCTTACTTCCCGCCAGGACAGCATTTCAAAATGGCGAGTCGACAGCATGTTTCGTGTGGATTGGAGCTTTGTTGTGCCAATGATATAAGCAATTCTTTGTCAGCGGCTACTACTGCTGGGTTCGTATTTATTTTAAAGCGTAAAGTTTTTTTGAAATGTGAAAAGAATTATTACAAAGGATATTGATCATTTTGGATGATGAGACAATAATTAAAACTTTTAAACTGCTTAAATATCTCCTTTTTAAATATCGTTTCAGAGACAATATGAAATTTATATAGCTAATAGGTCGAGACATCCTAATGTGGCATCTCTCCAGGGCGCTATTGAGACAGCATTTTTGAACCTGGACAGGCAGGCATTGCTCTATTGAGGCAGCGTTTTCGAATTTGGACAAGCAGGCGTTGCGCAGGGCATGTCATCGATTTCCGCTATTGAGGCAGCGTTTTCGAACTTGGACAAGCAGGCATTGCACACGGCATGTCATCGTTTCTGGTCAAGAATTGAGGCAGTAATTGAGGCAGAAGGGAATTACATCGAGTAATTTTAATTTAAAGGTATCCCAAATTAATGTGCAAATGATAATTTTGATAATTTATATTCTTTTTTTAAATAAAATTTTGTTTAATTAAATTGTTTATTTTGTCCGGATTTAGCTGACGCACCCTGTATAGCTTTATATTTGCACATTACTCAATATTTAAATATATGCAAAATATTAATTAATGCATAGTCATACGCATTCACATATCTTATTTTTTTTGGTTTTTTTCATAAAAATTATTATCTTTGTTAGGAATAAATACAATGAACTGCATTGCTGCCACAAAAGTGAGGTGGGAATGATGTGCAACTGAGCCAGTGAATGTAATGAAATTTTTAATTTTTTAAATATTAATTAATCAAAAAATAAAAAAATAATAATATTTTTTCCCAAATTTTTGCACCACGTGTAAGCCAATTCCTTTTCAAAAATTTTTCTGGAAAAAATTTCTCAGTTTATACATGAACATATATGATATATTTATTTAAGCATTGTCTAGCCCTTTAATTGCCAGCAATTATGAATTCTTCAGCATTCATGTGCCAGCAATCATTTGTAATTAAGCCTAATTAATATTCATAAATTTATAAAAATTCATCTCTCTTATTTTATATCAAAAAATTTTGAAATTTTTTGAGTTTGCTTAATTTATATATCTCTTTATAACGAGTAAATAAATTCAGCACAATTTTATAATAATTTTCTTTATAACTGTAAGACTTATGTTTTTATAGTTTTTTTTAAGTAAATAATATTATGTTTTTTTAAGTATTTCTCTTTATAACTGTAGACTTATGTTTTTATATTTGCTAATATTGAAAAATATTCACTGAATATAGTTGGTCAAAGTTATGTAATTCTCATCTGCAAATATTTTATATCCAACAAAATAATAATATTCTTAGATAGTTTCATATCTTCTAAAGAAAATAAACCATGTATGATGAAATTTGGGCAATATTTATAGCTACAATTATTTATAAAAATAAATGCTATGAAATTTTCTAAACTAAATTATTATTGTAATTGCTAAAAAAAATCTGTATAAATTTGAAAAACTCTAAAAATGACTTCCCTCATACTAAAACAGTTATAATCTTAGGATCTTAATTGATTCATCAAGTAATTATTTAGACAATACAAAATACTTCAGACCTAAGTAGGTTGGGATAAAATTTCCTGGGAAATGATCTGCTGGTGCAGTCCTGTGTGGATGATTGCAGTTAATGTATATGTTCATTTAAAATATTGGAATATGGTTGTATTTTCAATATTTTTGAATAAATAATTAAATAAAAATAAAAATGATTAAGAAATAATAATGACTGATAATAACTGATAAAACAAGCTTAAATAACTGATAAACTAAGCTTTAATTTTATTTTAATAGAATTAAAGCTTATTTTATCAGTTTTTTTTTTTTTTTTTTTTTTTTTTTTTTTTTTTTTTTTTTTTTTTTTTTTTTTTTTTCATTTTTTTTTTTCAGTTTTAAATATTTTATATGATTTCATCGTATGAAAAATTCATTATAACTCAAAATTTCAATAAAATTAATTTATCTCAATATATAATTGAAATAATAATAAAAAATTAATCAACAAAAGAAATTAAATAACAATGCAATACACCAGAACAGTCAAAAGATTTCAATCCTTTCAAAATAGCTTTAGTTAAATATTTAAAACTTTGAAAATGTTTTAAAAAATTTAGGAACCATTCTTAAATTTAGGAAACTTGTTATATTTATTTATTTATAATTGAAGTATAAGAGTAAATAAAATACAAAGAAAACATAATAAATTAAAAATATCTATTAAATAATCTAAAAATCTAACAAAAAAAAAGAATCAAATCTAATTTTAGTACACAAAAAAAGGAACAATATATTTCTTTTTTGTGTACTAAAATTAGAAAATTAGATTTGATTCTTTTTCTTTATAAATAAAATACTTAGTTGAATAATAAAAATTATTAATTTTATATAAGAAATCATATATAGGAATATTGCCATTTATAATATTACAAAAAAGTTTTAAATCAAAAATAATAATCTGTCAGATAAAGAACAAATATTAAAATTTTGTAATCAACTTTTATAATCACACAGACATAATTATAAAAGTTGGTTACACAATCTGATTCATAATCTAATATAAATAAGAAATATAAATACAGGAGTTTATGAAAGCGATGGAAGATATAAAATATTTCTAATTTCAGGTGTAACGTTTATTATTAGGTTTCTCCTATTTTCCTGACTAAATTTACTCCTAAAAGCGGTGATTATTTTCATTCCTTGCTTTAACTCATATTCTGTGATAGCTTGTTTAATATGTTCGTTTTGGTTATACATTTCCTTTGTTAAATTCTCTTCATTTATTATATTTGGAACTTGTAATAAAATAATTTTCGGTTGTTTTTTGTCTTATTTCAATTTTATTCTTAAGAGAGTCAACTCGTTTGATTGCTTCCAGAAGGCGGTCACTTTGTTTTTTATCAGCCACCTTGATACAAACGCTATTTTTTGTTGGGAATAATCCCTTAACCTGTAAGCCCAACTGACTTGGTTGGATATTATTCTTAATTTCATTTGTTACGTCATTTAAACTCAAAGCATTACTTTCTTTCTCATTAGTAGGCTTTATAAAAATGGTTTGTTCCTCTTCTCCATTTTCATTATTTCCTTTTAATATATTTTTAGATTTTTGTATTAATTTAGTAGTCTTACTAGTAGTTGCATAAAACCTGTTATTTGCCACAATGTTAGCATAAGTTGGTATTGGATTTATTACTTGTGTAATTTTAGTTTTCTCTTTTTCTCTTAATTCTTTCATTATACCGCAGATCTTATTGGCATCCGAGTGAATCAAAAGCGCAGCCCTACGGGCTTTCTTCCTCATTTCAGCCTTGATAGGACCATGATTGTCTTTCCCTAATGCTTTAAAGATGGCAAGTACGCCTTCATCAATATCTTTTAGACTTTCATCCTCAGGATTTCCAGAAACATACTCCTCTTCTAGTTTGTTAGTAGTTTCAGAGATGATTTTTGATTGCTCTACAAAAATTTCCTTATCTTTATTTGTAATTTTATCCATTTTAAAGTGCAAAGTGAGATAAATAATCTTGTTAAAACGACCGTCAAAAACCGCAACAGATGGTACCAAGAAGTCAAATGGTGTGATGCCCCTGTGGTCAGGCTAAGTGCTGGAAAATAAGACCCTAACCTAAGTTGAAATTTAAAAAGGAAACCTTTGAAGCGGTTAAGACCGAACGAAAACCGTTGGAAAAATTTGGAATCAATACAAATAGAAGAAAAATAAATTTAACATAATTTAAAAACTATAAAGGGTAAAGTTGTGAAACTTACACACTTTAGTCCTTAAATATAGTCCTTTGAAGTAAAACTAAACACAATAATAAAAAATGAAGAAAACAAATAGAAAACTAGGTTTAAGTAAGAGCACAGAAAAACACGTCTTCTGGCTACTAATCTTGGAAACTCACTAACAAGTGTTGAAGATTCGCCACGCCCAGACGCTCTGTCTGTGCAGTCACGGAGAACAACATTGCGAGAGTTGATGAGTTGATACGGGAAAACAGGCGTATTACGGTGAATGATATTGCAGCAAAGATGAAGATTAGTGTCGGATCAGCCCACCATATTGTTCATGACATACTGATGTTCAAGAAAGGTGTGCGAAGTGGGTTCCAAAACATTTGACATCAGAAATGAAAGAAAAGCGCATGGATGGGTGCAGGGAGCTTTTGCGACAGTACGAGGCTGAAGGGGTGGCATTTCTTCAAAATACTGTAACAGGAGATGAAAGTTGGGTGCATTTTTACGAACCTGAACGAAAGCGGGTTTCAATGGAGTGGCGACATTTTTCATTTCCAAAACCTAAGAAGGTGCGAACTGAAAGAAGTTCGCACCTTCTTAGGTTTTGGAGGTCATGTTGACTTTGTTTTGGTACCATAAGGGAGCAATTCTTCAACATTACATGCCGAGAGGTCAAAATGTAAACAGTGCGACGTAGGCAAACCTTATGCGTGAAAATTTGAAACCAGCAATTTTGAGGAAGCGGCGAGGACTGATGTCCAGTGGCGTCCTGTTACTGCATGACAACGTAAGGCCACACAATGCTAGAGTCACATTAGATACCATCAAAACTTGAATTTCGTCTGTTTGCCCCACTTCGTATTCCCCGGATCTGGCACCTTCAGATTATCACATTTTTAACCCACTGAAAGAAGCTCTTAGTGGCTGATGATGAGGAAGTCCAGGCAGCAGTGCATAACTGGTTACGCAACACGCCTCCCAGAATTCTTTGCACAAGGAATTGAGAAGTTTGTCCAGTGCTGGCATAAGTGCATAGAACTTGAGGGGGATTACGTTGAAAAATAAATACTGTTGTATTCCATTCTCGTAATAGATTCTTTAAATAAATTTCTGGTTATTTGTTGAATGGACCTTGTAAATAACTTAATCGGCGCCTTCATATTCAAACGAGTTGCTATGGTAAAGAGAATGCAGTAACTATCTTCACGCTATCAGACTGATAACTAACATTTGCCTCATGCAACACAGTGCATGAGGCAAATGTTCCTCTCTTTAGATTTTCGAACGATTAGAGTTATATTACAAATAACTATTCTGCAGATTAAACCCAAAGTCTTGCAACCGGCGGTCGGCAGGATGGCCTCGTGGTAAAGCTTTGGCTTACCATCCTGCAGGATCCGGGTCCCACACCTCCAGTTTTTCACGAGAGGTCCGAGCCCGGCCGTTGAATGGCCCCATGATGGGTTCTATAAAGGGCCGCCGCCAGATATAGAATATCCTATGAGGATATGGCGGCTTATTCTAACAAACCTAACCTAACCTGCAACCGGCATTAAGTCTACTATAATTTTGTTAATCGGATTGTGTAGTAATCAATAAAATCATCTATAAACTAATAATCCATCATTTATAATTCATTACTTGTTCTATGTATCATTGGTGCTAATTATTATTTCAGTTTATATTCAAACTTTACTTATTTTAATATAAGTTAGATTAAATATTTTTTTATTTATTTACCCTCATCATCCTACAAATCAATGGACATATGGGCGACCCCCTTTCATAACATATAGTACTCATTAAAGCTCCTAGATGCTCTATTCCAAAATGACCTGGACGTTTTTTTAAGTCTCATAGTAGGTACGAAAAGGAATTCTGTTCTACGTGAATCATACTGAAGAACTCTAAAAAATAAATTGTCCGAAGGTAGAAGACCAGTGATGTATTTTGATATCATATCAATGTCGTGCCTTCTGAGCAACTCATAATATGAAGGTAGATGCAAGACATGGCTGCTTGTAATGGAGCGACCACCAGCACATAAAGAATTAATTTTCAAGATAGAATGTTGCCAAATGTAGTTCAAAGAATTAAGATAAAAACCTGATCCAGATGAATACAGCTGAATACCATAAAGAAGGAAGGATACGAAGATTGCATAGAACCAAGATCTTAATACACAGTTATTGTTAATTCTAAACAAATATCTACAGGTAAAAGCAATTTTTCTTTTAATTTGATGTATAATATAAGAAATATGATGAATATAAGAAAGCCGACAGTCTAAAAATATGCCTAAATCCTTATGACATTCAATAGGCGTAAATAGTATTGCGTTGTTAGGCAGCTCAATGACATTTCTTCTTGTTCGTAATTGAAAGATCATATATTTAGTTTTTGATTCATTAATTAGCAGACAGTTCTGAGAGAACCAATGTCTCACTATATTAAAATCAGACATTAAGATAGGTATATAAAGTTATAAATAAAATGATAATAAAATTGCAATTATTAACAATATACTGTATGTATAATAAAAAAAAATAAAAAATTGCACGACAAAAATTTGATCATCTTATAACATAAATAATTTACAAAACTACTGACTTATTATCACGGTATATGTAATAATAGCAGCAATAATTGTCAGAATGAGATTTCGGTTTATACCAAACAATTTCCAGCCAGTAAACGAAGGCATAATTTGCATGCACTTTATAGAATATATACGTGAAAAATTTTGAATCCGTACGTTTTCGTTTGTTAACGAATTCTTGAATAATTGTTTTCCTACTTTTACTGCAGCATCAGATGCATTGGAAACCGAATTGCAGATGTCAACCAAAATAAAAAATTGAAAGAATGACGAACATGCATATTGCATAAAATCCAGAAAAGTTAAATTAAATGAAGGATCAACTATGATTAAAAAACTAAAAATAATATTTCCTCCAATAAAAGCTGACGAAAAAAACAATACTCGTGAGTAAATAGATTCAACTTCATCTGCAACTTCTATAATCTCCATATAAATAATAGGTATAAATCGAATTTCATTCCAACCATCTTCATTTGTATAGATTTTCTTTGCCAATTGTTCGAAATCATTTTCCAATCCCTTAACAATTGATGTGAAGAGCAAAAACAAAAAATTTTGAGGAAGCATCACAAATATTATATATATGTGCTCAAAAATTAATATGAGAGCTATTGATATATTTTTGGATAATTCTTTTCCAAGAAATGTCTTTAGGTTCCAAATATTAATTGCATTCTCATAATCATTATGTAGGATGTCTATTAGCGTAATTGATGAATATATTATAGCATGAATCCAAACTATCATAACTCTAATGAAAATACCTTTGGTATTAATCGTACCCATTTTATGATTTTCTATTATATCAAAAATCTTACTTGAAGCATTCAGAAGCCTTTCCTTGTTAATCAAAAAACTATAATAAGTAACAATGCTCATTAACATAAATAATATTTGAAGGAATATGCAAAGTGCTGAAAACATCGATAATTCCATGTTGAAGTACATATATAATTCATTTATTGTGAATACGAAATAAATTTTCATTGCTATTGACGTTACAATACTAGAAACAGAAAATATCTTCTTTTTAAAATTCAGACCCCATAAATCCATGCTCTTCAATAATGGTTTCCACGCATTCATCAATTCTTCTGTACTTTCTGAGTATTCCTCAATTTCTGTCGCTGTGGTATAGCTCATGATTAAAGCTGTACGTAATAAAAAAAATAGAATTAATAAAAATCAAAAGAATGGTCATAAATATGAAATATCTGTACTGTAATGTTCAAAGTAATGCCAGTTTCTAATGAGCAAATTTCAACTAATATACAATGGATTCCGCTTAATTGGAACACGTTGGGATTAAGCCATTTTGGTCCAATAAAGCAGCTGTCCCAATTAAACGAAGTAATAATAAATTCTAAAATAAAATATGTAATTCGTAAGTAAATAAATAATAAGTAAAAAAATAATAATTAACTACCTATTTTAATGCTTTATTAAAATTTATTCTTAATTATCAGCTATTTATCGATTTCCTCTAACTTCTTCTTCAACACTGGTCTACTAGTATTCACGCCTCGCCCGCTAACTATAGAAAACCATTGATCTAATACTTCTTTGACTTCTGGATCTTTTTCAAAAAGCAGACTATAGCAATCAATAAAAGTTAAAAACTTAAAGTAAAGGTATATTTTATCTATCTTTTAATTATATAATAAATATTCTGTTAAAAAACAGACAAGAAATTTTTTCTTACTATTCACTGAAGAACATTTTGAACTTAAAATATTAGAAAACATTCTGCTGTTCCAAGTTTGTCCACTGCTACTTTACTCTGGATATTTAAAAGTAACGTAAGAGATGATATAAAAAATATTGATATTTGCACTTAAATAATTAAATTTTGTTTATCCTGAAATAATATATGTACTGAATGTATAAAATAGCATTTATGGACCGACAGAACAAAAATCAAAAATAAATATTTTAGTAAATAATGTTGTGAAAATATTAGTGAACATGTTTCTGAGAATAAGTACAGTATAATAGCAATAAATTAATTTGTGTGAATATTTAAATTAACGAATATCCTTATTAAAAATGGAAGAAGAAAAGAAAAAAATTAAAAAGAAATTATAATATTGATATTCATCATCGATTGCTCCAAAGTAATGTCGAGTCATACTTTAAATGTTGTTATAGGTTTTTCATAAAATTACATCCTGAATTTTATTTAAGATCTGATAAATATTTTACTGATATCTTTTTCCATTCTTTTTTGTATTATAACGTAAATTTGGTGTTTTATTCTCTGAATATCATTCTATTATTTATTTTTTCATTCCAAATTAATAAAATTTTAGAGAAGATCGATGAATCGATCACTAGACTCTTTTCCATATTTGTTTATCCATATTTTTATTGAAAACTCGAGATGATCAATGTCGGATTTATTTTGGGATAATATATCAGTTTGTTCCAAGAATGTCCCAATAATTTAGATCCAATATAAATTTCATTCATTTGAGTATTGGAAATTAACTAAAAATATCCGCCATGAAATTTGAATATCTGATTAAAATTTATCGAATCGTCGCTATAAATGCAACAAAATTGCCATTACTTTTAATGAAACTAATATTTCTCATGGTAACCTGTTACGATAGTTCTTGATTCAATTATCCGACTGAATAAAACGCAGCAGGCTATAGATTTTACGTTTCTGTCGCGGGGTCATTGAGTGTTAAATCAGATTTCAGAATATTTTAAAATTATCTAAGCAATTTTTTTGTTTATTTAATGCTTAATCTATAACTTCAGCACTATTTTAATTGGATACAGAATATATTTAATTAAGGCTGTTCAGGTTTGTGCAAAAGTAAACATGTTTGAGTGTACATAAATTGTAGTTTAAAACCAAAATTTTATTAAGCATAGATTACGGATCCTCAAACTTATAGTAGTTGGGACCCCTTACTTCATCCACTCTCAATCGTTTAATAAGAATAATAAATAATATATTCAAAGAACGGTATTTAAATCGTAATGAAGAGGTTGTGCTTCTTAATTTATGTGGAAAAATGTTGGAAACATTTAATTTCATTATGTTAAAGTTGTAAACTCGAGTCTAATCTGATATATATATATATATTTTAAAACTAAAACGTTTCTAATATATTTAACTTGTTTTAATTTTAATACAGTCGAAGCCGGTTATAAGAGAATCGAGGAGACCTACACTTTTGTCCCTTATAACCGATTGTCCCTTATATCCGAATGAGCAACAAATAGGCGCGTCGTCGAGTAGTCAAAGTAAACAGTGAAGAGTTTTCAACTAGGGCAATATGGTGAAAGTTGTTTGAGTTGAACACAAGTGTATGAGTGGGCAGATAAGTTCAAACGGGGTGTAACAAATGTTGAAGATTCGCCATGTCCAGGACGCTCTGTATGTGCAGTCACAGAGAACAACATTGTGAGAGTTGATGAGTTGATATGGGAAAACAGGCATATTACAGTGAGTGATATTGCAGCAAATATGAAGATTAGTGTCGGATCAGCCCACCATATTGTTCATGACTGATGTTCAAGAAAGTGTGTGCGAGGTGGGTTCCAAAACATTTGACATCAGAAATGAAAGAAAGGTGCATGGATGTGTGCAGGGAGCTTTTGCGAAAGTACGAGGCTGAAGGGGAGTCATTTCTTCACCGTATTGTAACAGGAGATGAAAGTTGGGTGCATTTTTACGAACCTGAATGAAAGTGGGCTTCAATGGAGTGGCGATATTCTTCATCTCCAAAACCCAAGAAGGTGCGAACTGAAAGAAATGCTGGTAAGGTCATGTTCACTGATTCCCAGCATCCCGTTCGTGAGGAAGGTGTGCCAGATCCATCTGATAATAGTTCTAGGACACCACCAAAAAATAACAAAGCAGCACCAACTTTGTCGAAGTTTTGTATTTTTTATACAACTTTTCTGGTTATTTATTGAATGGACCTTGTATATAAAAAAATCAAAATATAACATATAGTATTTTACAACTTGTATGTAAAATTTTAAAGAATATAAACAGCACTATTAGCAGTTAAGATCCTTTATTTTAAGGTACAAAACGTTTTTGGCACTAGGGCATCATCAGGCTACCAGTTAACAGAAATAAAACAATAATTTGAAATGCACAAAATAGAACAATGTATGGTTACTATGGTTACTGATTAGGATGATGAAAATAGTAGCATATAAATAAATAAAATAAAAATAAGTATAAACTAAATACTTGATGATTATATATTATTAAAATTAATAAATCTAAAAAATAGTTAAAAAAGGGTTATGGAATGTAGAGGAGCATTCTATACTGATGTCCGTTCAACTGCATAGCTCCATGGGAGGGGGGTTCTGTCGTTGGTTTATCATTCAAAATTCTTTGTATTTTTTGTCTTTTCAGTATTTCTATGGATTCTGTAATTAAAGCTTGTGTTGGGGATTAGCAGCTTAATAATTTTATACACAAAACTTAGCAAACAAATGATGAGCAGAAGAAACATGGACGTTTCTGAAGGAATATAGATTGAATCAAGTACATCCCATGTCAATATTTAGGGTTAAGTTACCAATTAAGTCTAAAGCAGTCTTGAACAAAACCAGACAAATATGCTTAAAGGTAGCCATCACGGATGCCAAAAAAAGATACTTTAAACCAGGGCTGTCTAACCCGCAGCCCGTAGGTCGCATGTGGCCCACTGCTGTACTGAATGCGGCCCAACATAAAATTGTAAACTTCTTTAAAACATTGAGATTTTTATATATTTAATGAAGTTAATGAAGTTTTTATTATTTAAATACCTTTCTACATTCCCTATTTCCATTTTCTAAAATATTTCTTATTTCAGTGATTAAAACTTCTTGACCTGCTCAATGATTTTAAGAGATAATATGTTACAACATTTTTGCTTATTTGTCATGGTGGATATCATATATTGTACATTATTTACTAAATTTTCGCTTAACAACTATCTTTTTTTTTGTTTTACGCCCCTTTTCAATCAGTGAGATTACTAAGGGACAGGGCCAGTTCTAACTATGGGCTGCACCCACACATGTGGAGGGGACCAGATGGTGAAAGACAGGATTGCCAGGCCAAACCCGGAATCCAGAAAAAATTTTTCAGGAGATGCCAAACCCGGGTCCTCCTGCGTGACACACCAACGCGTTACCATGTGGTCATCCGGTTGTCTAACAACTATCATTGGAATTAATATATTTTATGTGTAGCCCGAGACAAAGTTTTTTCTTCAAATGTGGCCCAGGGAAGCCAAAAGGTTGGACACCCCTGCTTTAAACTATCCTATGAACTCAAGCAATGCCATGTTCATTTGGAGCAGTAAACCATCCCTGAAAAAAAAATTTGCATAAAGTAGAAGATAGCACACAAATTCTAAGAATCAGCTTAAGGAAAAGATATGTTATAAAACTTAAATGGATATTTAAACAGCAATTTAACCTGCAAATAAAAACTCAACATAATTTGAACCAAGTTGTAATAATTGTAGGGGACATCAGCATACCTATAGTAGAGGACATCCTTCACATGATTGGTGATTTAGAGAAGGAACAGTTAAGATGATGGATGATTCATGAATCAAAAATGCAGTAAGAAAAACACCCAGCATATATAAGGGACAGCACATAACATTCAGCAGAACTCAAAAGAACATTAATATGGCTTAATACCAACAACTACCAACTTCTTCTTCTTCTTCTTCTTTGATCCTTAACTGACGATTGGGGATCAGATCATCCTCTCAACCAATATGCTGCTGTCAGTGCCGCTGGCCTCCATTCTTGTTGATCTGTGGCAACATTTCTGGCCTCATTGATCATCAGTCGCTGGTTCTTTAGATCTTCCTCTATTTACTTCAACCATGTCCTCTTCGGTGCCGTTTGTTGTATCCTCCAGTCGGGAGGTTGCTCCTGCCAGAGAAGTTTGTGTGGAAGCTGATTATTGTTCATTCTGCAGACATAGCCAAACCATTGTAGTCTGTGTCTCCGAATTTGTTCTACAATCGATGGCTGTTGGTCACACCTTGCTCGAATTGTTTCATTTCAGAGCCGGTGGCTGAGGATGACACCCAGAATCTGTCTTAGGCATTGCATTTGGAAGACCTCGAGCTTACTGATGTCTGATTTGAGCAATGTCCATGTTTCCGATTCATATAGGAGGATGGGCAGAATCAGCAATATAAGACCAGGAAGATGGTACTTGTAGATAGGACAACGTATGACTCCTTCCTGGAAAATTATATTATCCTTACAAATGCCAAGGAAATACTAATGGACCCAACTTTAAACTGGCTGCAAGAATGGATAAAATCACAAAACATAAGCATATCTCAATAATCTGGAAATATAAAAGACAGGATGCACCGGCATGCCTGAGACTATTTGCTTAAATAAAGATGCATAAAAACTCAATGGCAGCAACACCAATCATCAAAAAGAGATACTCATCTACATATAATCTAGAGAAAGTATTGGTTAAATAGTGTAACAAGATCTTAGGAGAAACATATAAGACAACATTATGCTAACTAGTTCTATACTAACAAAGCTACATAACAAGACAATTAAGGAGAATGACCTGCTGAAACATATGATTTTGAAAGTCTGTACCCATCCCTAAAACTAGAACCAACTTATATATCTCTTTATATGTTCATAATGGAGAATTTACTGCAGGCACAATATATAACACCATTACTAAGAGACATTACCCACCTGATATGTTATAACTCCTATTTTACATTTAAAGGCAAATTATATGAATAGAAGGTAGGTGTATCAATAGGAAGCCTGATAGCAGGCACATTAGTAGAAATATTACTTAGGACCATAGAAAACTAACTGATTCCAACTTTCCAGCCCATACTGAAGTTCTGTGTAAGGTATATTGACGATATATTAGCAATATGGAAGGATAACACAAGGCTAGATGATTTTGCTAAGGCTTTCACAATGGATATATATAGTCTATCTGTAAAGAAGGAGCAACAATACAAACATGCCATACAGTAATTAGATCTCAATATAAATATACATAATGGCCTATTTCAATACAACTTAAAACTTAATTGGAATGAATTAACGGTTGTTAGAATGCCTGATGATGTGCCAAGTCACTGAAAACGTTAGCATGTGATAATAGTAAATAAATTTCTAATACGTCTAACTGCGTATAGTACTGTTATTTATAATGTTTAATATATAATGGCCATTTGCCAAGACAAAAGTAAGTTACAGGAAACCAATTTATAAACCAGTGCTTATACCGAGCTGGTCCCATAACCAGTCAATTATAAAATGCCACATTTAGAAGTTTCTATAGGAGAGCCCTAATGTTTTGCACAGATGAAGAAGATTTTAAGTGAGAACTAAGTTATATTGAGAGGATAGGGTTAGAACACTGATATAGAAAATCATTCTTATAACAAATATTGAAATCAGTAAAGAAGAATCTATGCAGTATATGAAAGAAAAGGGATGAATCATTAACACAAGGAGAATACTTATTGATCCGTTATAATCTGAAAAAGTTCAATGTGGTAAAGAAAGTAACCAAGAAGTGAGAGAAAAAGTTAGCTGTATGCAGTTGATCAACACTGTTTAACTCCTAAGAAATGAAAAAGATTCCTTAAAAGAGGTAGAGAAAAAGGAGTCTATAGAATTCCAGCAGAAGATATGCAAATGTATGAAGAGACCTCATACATAGGAGTAACAAGGAAAACACTAGCCCAAAGACTAGATGAGCATAAGCAGAACATAGCCAAAGGAAAACTAACCATGGCATTATTCGTAGAAGCATACAGCAGAGATTTAAGGATAAAATGCGATAAAGCTAAAATTATTAAACCACTCAATCCCCCAACACAAGCTCTAATTACAGAGTCCATAGAAATATTGAAAAGACAAAAAATGGAAAGAATTTTGAATGATAAACCGATGACAGAACCCTCCTCCCATGGAAATATGCAATTGAACAAATATCCATATAGAATGCTCAATGTCTACATTCCATAACCATTATTTAATTATTTTTTAGATTTATTAATTTTAATTTTAATAATATGTAATCATAAAGTATTTAGTCTGTAGTTATTTTTATTTTATTTATTTATATATTACTATTTTCATCATCCTAATTGGTAGCCTGATGATGGCCTAGTATTGAAAATGTTTATATGTTAAAATAAAGGATTTTAACTGCTAATAATACTATTTATATTCATCAAAATATAAAATGAGAAAACAATTCTTTTATACAGACTAATTTGATATACATATCATTGGTGCATGTAAATAAAAATTATAGAAAAATCAATGAAATTACAAAAAATATTTGAAAACCAGTATAATAATCTGTGAATAATGTAGAAAATGAAAAAGTCTGTATTAAAGTAAAGATTCAAAACTCAAAGCTGAAAAACAAATGAAATTGTTCCAATTCCATGACATATTTATATGCCATTGACACAGTCTGAGGCACATCATAGCATATTTGTGTGTCATCAGCTCCAAAAGAGTTAAAATATATATCTAGTACAAATCATTATAATTAATACTTGTTAATTTTTTCTGTTCATATCATGACAGATTGTATAACAGTATAATTGGATATGTAAAGAAATTTATTTGAAAAATTTTATCTATATAATCATTGAAAGCATGAATAAAAATATGATTTTAAGAGAATCAATTGACATATAAATCCTTAATAAATGACAAAGATATATATAAATGTTTTAAAAACTTATAATTTATAATAAATCAATGTCTACTTTGTTATAGCATATTTCTGATGATAATATGCACAAAATTTGTAAAAACTTTTAGTTTTATGAATATCTTTTCAGCATTAATATTTAAAAAATTATTTAACTTAAAATTTTTGAATTTTTTCTTTTTTTTGAATTTTAAAGTCTAATTTTAATTTAATTTAAATTTTTGAATTTTATTAAAAATAATGCATATATATTTCAAATTTATCAGAACAGAACCTGGAAAATATGCAATATTTTGTCAGAGAGCTCTTGAAAGGGCACTTATTAATGGTAGCAGAGAATGTAAGCCATCCAGAATGGAAGTCCTCAGTATATTGCTCAAAAATCCTTATCATCACTCGCTTCCTCATAGTATACCAGTACATTTTTTAAATGGAACATATCAGGTAATATTTTAAACAACTGAAATATTTTATTATTTTATAGGAAAAAATTTTATATACTATTGCAATGAATTATATAAATGAAGTATCTGATAACATTACAACAAGCTGTTCTAATCTTTGCTAAATTAAATCCTTGTTTAAATGGAAATTTTAATAATTGGAAATAATATGAACAGTTTTAATTAACAAGTCAGGCTTAAACTTGGATCTGTCCTGAAAAACTGAAGGTGTGGGTCCCAAAATTTAATTAAAAATGATAAAGACTGTTTTATTATTCACCTTGTGTGTTTATACTTTAATATAATTATTTTTAATGTTATCTTTATGATACAAAATAAAGTATATTTTAATACTATATAAGGTATGCTTTGACTTACATAAGATTTTGCAGAACAATCCACTTACACAAGTCAGGGATTGCTTTTACTTTATTTTGAAATGATGAATTTTTTAAACATTTAGTAAATACATGAATCATGTATATTTATCATTGATATAATTTTTATTTCAGTTTAGAATAATTAAGAACAGTAATTAAAAATAGTACATTGGTAGATCATACAGTATAATCTTTAATTGTAAAACTTGCCAATTATTCCTTGCAATATAATTTAGACTTACTATTGATAATTATTAAAAATTATTTTTATATATTAAAAATTGTATTAACTTCTAATATGCTAAAAATATTGGCATAGTTTCAGGTTTATTAACTCATTGGAATCTTACTTATTTAATTAAATAGGACTAGATAATTTGGATAGTTAGCTTTTAAATAAGCAAATTTTATGTATCGCTTTAAAGAAATATTGAATATTACTTAAATCTATCAAATACTCCACATGTATCATATTATTTATTGAATTCATTTGGGGTTTTGTAATTTGAATTCTTTGTAATGTAAGTTAAAATATATTAATTAATTAGTCTTCAGCACTTTTTTAAGTGAAAAATTTTATATTTAATAGTTGTTATTAAATATAAATTTAATATTTTATATAATATATAATAACAACTATTAAATATAAATTTTTTGCTTAAGAAAGTGCTGAAGACTGATTAATTAATAGTTCTAATAAAAAGCGAAAGTATATAATGCATATTTTGTTAAAATATATTTCCAAATACTGTATAAATTTCAAAGGTGTTTGATGTTTATGATTTTAGTTTAATTAATCACAACATAACAGTTGTCTGGGTTATTAACAGTTAAATTGATTAACATTTTTAAGAAAAATGTTAATCAATTTAACTATTAATAATCCAGACAATTGTTAATTGAGATTTTAGGAGATTTATTTGTATTACTGAGCTAATTACAATATTCTATTTAATAATTTCAAATTTTAAGTAATTTAATTATATTTTCATTCTGATTCTGTTAGGTTGTAGGATTTGATGGGTCCACCACTGTTGATGAATTTATACAAACTTTGAATGCAGAAGCAGGGATTAGAGATACTAGCCAATCTGGATTCTTTCTT
This sequence comes from Olivierus martensii, assembly GCA_000484575.1. NCBI lineage: Eukaryota > Metazoa > Arthropoda > Arachnida > Scorpiones > Buthidae > Olivierus > Olivierus martensii. The sequence continues at coordinate 6,412 of AYEL01061505.1, read as the reverse complement.
TATAGTGATGACCCTATTGAAAAAGGCATGGAGCATTGCTTGCAAAATTCTTCTAAGGTAACAAAATTGTTTATTTAAATTATTAATATTTTAGATTAGATATTATGCAATAGAATCTTATAGATTCTTAACAGAAAATCAAAATTAAGCATCAGTTTAGATTAGTAAGTGATGATCATATAGCATTATATACACTATTGCTCATTAATCTAAATTGGATTAAGAAAAATAAAAAAATATTTAACAGTAATACAGGCCAACCCCAGTTTATGAGACCCTGATTTTGTAAGCAAATATAATTTGTACCAAAAATTGAATTTACAAATTTTATCCTGCTTTTTATGAGAAATTTATAATAAATGAATTTTTTTGGAAGATGAATAAGGCATCATAATAATGCATTTTTAATATTTGTGATATTTAAAAAGTGTTTTTATATCAGAGATACTATATAAGTGCATTTTTCATAGAAAAGGTCCAAATTTTAAAATATTTATTAAAATTTATGTGTATTTTACATTTGAGATGTATTCCATCAGTTTTCAGTATAAAATAGTCATTCTGAATATAGAATATAGAATTCATATGAGATAGAATATATATCTATCTCATATTGAAATCCTTCAAATTTGCACCCACAAGACCTAAGAATGAATGCAGGTCTATATCTCAAAATTTATAGAGGCTCAATCATCAATTTCTGTCCTCTATAATCCAGTTGATTTCTATAGTGTAAGCCAGATTGGCTGTGAAAATATACCTTTAGCTTACCATTAGAGTAGGATTTAATTTCAGATCCCAATTCATAATTTTTTTGGGAGGAGTCCTTCTCATTGAACCATATCTTTCAACTAAACAGCCCACCTCACTATGGATTATCCATATCCATTGTGGTATCGATATGCCTTGTCACTTATTATCCAGTAGGATGGAAAACAACATAAAATAGGATCATAAACAGTGTTCTATGAAACACTTATAACCTAACTATGAGAACTAGATGTATTAATCCAAATGCTTTTATTCTTGATAAATTGTAAAAAATTATAATTTAATAAATTAGAATATTATAGTTTAATAAATTATCAGCATAAGAAAATTTATTGGTCATATTTGTCCAAGACTGTAAGTTATAAGAACTTCATACATGCTTAGTTATGTAGATTATATTTTAGTAAGGTTGTACAATAGACCATAATATTAATCATCATAAATCAAAAATTTCATTATTAGTGTTTGTTAAAAACAAATAAAATTGCTTTTAATAAAAGTCAGTCAAAATTTAAAATTGCATTTTATAATATGTATATAATATGCCCTTATGTGTGTCCTCAAATTGAGGACATGCATAAGGGCTACCTATATTAAGAAAATTAAGTGGATTTTTTCCAGGCAAACACCTAAGAAAAGAAAGGATGATATCCAGTTAGAGGATGTTGTTGTACTCGTTGGGGATATAGATGTACCCGCCCCCATCCAGAGCTTATTAATGAAGGGACCTATGACTGTTCCACAAGTGGAGCCACACCTATCTGACTTAGCTCCGCACCTGAATCACATCATGGTAGGATGTGATGACCTCTACAAAGAAAAACTCCGATGGGAGCTGATACTTAATACCAACTCCAAAACGAAGGAGTATAATGCTAAGAAGGAGAGAGCACTCATACTACTTAGCTCCGCACCTGAATCACATCATGGTAGGATGTGATGACCTCTACAAAGAAAAATTCCGATGGGAGCTGATACTTAATACAAACTCCAAAACCAAGGAGTATAATGCTAAGAAGGAGAGAGCACTCATATGGTACACAAAAGATTGGATGAGGGAGAACTCTATCACCTGTACTAGAGACGATAAATCCAAGAAGATAGTGCTTATTCATGAAGATAGATATTACCGTTTACTTGAAGTGTTTATATCTACATCCAACTCAATATCTCTATTACAGGACCCAACAGATAACTTTGATGTTAAAGTGAATGCTATCATCAGATCTAAAAGGTTCCCCAGAGCTTGGAATGTTAAGAGAGTTGATTGCCCATATGCCCCAAGGCTGTTTGGCTATATTAAAGCCCATAAGAGTCCAATAAGTATTCGCCCTATGGTTGATGAAAAGTCCTCCCCTGTTTATGAGTTAGAAAAGATGATTGCTGCTTGGGCTGGGCACCATCTTAAGGATTATCCTTACACTGTCTCTTCTTCTTTAGACTTCCTTGATAGATTACTGGAGATAGGGCCATTACCTGATGAAACATATACTATTATGGATTACGAGTCCCTGTATCCCTCCATCGAGCAGGCTCCGGCAGCCCTTATGCTTTATAGATTTATTGTACAATACCTACCCAGTGATGACTGTAACCCGAGCATTATAAGAGAAATATGCCACCTGGTCACATATAGCTCATATTTTATGTTCCAAGGCCGATACTATCTCCAAAAAACTGGGGTTCCCATGGGAGGGCCGCATGCTGGAATAATGGCCAAATTAGTAGTTAGGTTTAAAGAAGCTGATGTAATTTAGAGCCTTAGGCATGACTTGAAGCTATACATACGTTATGTCGATGACGTATGTGTCATATGGAAGGATATCGAGTACAACCAGTGCTTAACAGATAGGCTCACTGACCCATCATTAGGTCTTAGCATAAAAGTCGAACAAACCTCCCAAATAGCATTCCATTTTCTAGATCTCTACATAACAACTGAGAAAGGAGAGTATATTTCTAATGTTTATAAGAAACCCACGTACACTCCCGTACTTATACTGGCTTGGTCATACGACCCGATGCCTTATAAATTAGCTGCTTTCAAATGGATGTTTAGTAGAGTTATCACCCACATCACCAAATGGAATGACAAGATGTGTGAGGTCTCTTACATCCTAAAATATGGCCTCAAGTATGGTTATGGTTACAAGACAATAATGGGTATCTGGAATAAGGCGTTACAGGCAATGATAATTCCGCAAGTTGCTAATACACCTACACATGACAGTACCACCCAGTACCAATATTATAGTATTACATATGGGAAGACCTTACAATATATTCTTAATAAATCTTTAGGGGCGTCTAATTATAAGATAGCCTGGAAGAGAGGAAATACCCTCTTTAACATACTTAGGAATAGTAAAGACCTGATCCCTGAACATAGGAAATTGGGTGTATATACGATCCCTCTCATTAATTGTGATGAGAATTCTCAGCAATGGTACATCGGCAGTACTAAAAGAAATTTTTCCAGGAGAATTAAAGAGCATATGAAAGATATCGCCAAAGGAAAACTAACCACGGCCTTGGCCAATCTAGCCTACCAACATGACATTAACATTGATTGGACAAATGCCTCAATGATTAAACCTGTATATGATACAAGAGAGATTACCACCCTAGAGGCCATTGAGATTGAAAGAAGAAAGAAAGAGAGGGTTCTTATTAATGACAATGCTTCAGTTGAGCTCCCCATCGCATGGAAGTGGTGTGCTCTAAATAATCTATGAATCATTTTCTACCTATGACGGAAGTGAAACAGGGAACTATACTTCTTCTGCACTCTACGTGGGAATGTTTAATGTGCTTCTTTCATAAGAGACTTTTACCCTGTATAGGAGCACAGGATACATAGCGTGTTATATGATTCTATGTCTATCCTAACGTATACTATGTTTTTTTGTTTCTTATTTATTTATTTTTATTTATACTATGTACCAATATATGTATCCTAAGCTTATTGTATTAATTTTTCGTTTCCCATACTGTATACTATATCATTACGTAATATGTTTAAACTACCAGAATGTTCTATTTTTAAATGTTAGAATGTTATAACTGATAGTTAATCTTTATTCTGTTCGATTTTGTATATTTTGTAATTTTCACTTGAGAAGAGGCATACTGATGAGGGACTAGATATAGTCCGAAAACGTTTTATGCCAATAAATTTATTACCTTGCTAACAGTGCTTTTAGAGTTCTTCTTTATACAAAACATAAAGCTGATTATTTACAGCTATGATTAATATTAGTATGGTAAGTGATAAATATACAATAGTAGATAATAGAGTTATTACATATGATATTACCTATACATGGAGGCAATTTTACTATACATCAGAGTTCATTTTAATAATTGGGCTCAAGTTTATCTAGAAAGAAGCATATCAATCTTCATTGCATCAACAATAATTCAGAGAGGACAAGGAGAGGACTAGTCAGTCTTCATTGGATTAGTCCTCTCCTTATACTTCTCATGGATATTACTTTGAAGTATCCTTATTTTTCAGCTATGGATATAACTTCTTCAAGACACATGGATTCTGCCAACTTTCCTTTCTTCTCCATGTCGATGACAAGATTTCAAATTGCGGATTTTATCATCCCATTTCATTGGCCACAACTTCTTCTTGAGTTAGACGAATGCAGCCTTCGGACCAGAGACTTTTGCCTACACTCTTCTGGATCAGAGGGTGACAAACTATCTCTTTCTAAGTTCTCAGCTTTCTTCCTCCTCTTCTTGTCCAGGAACTTCCATTTTATAATATTGACAGTGGAACAATGAGTAATGACTCAAATACTGAATCAATTTCCCATGCTCACTAGTTCTCTGTTTAAGTTTCCTATCAGGATGCTTAACTTATATTTTATTAAAAAGTTTTCTTTTTAATATTGACATGCAAATTAAACAATTGAATATAAACTTAACAATTGATGAGTTTTTAATAAACATACAATACTATCTATATATATTAGTGTGTTATAATTACTAACTATTTTATTAGTAAATTCTAACAATGAATATAATTATAATAAAAATTAAACTAATTACATATTAAAAATAACATAACATAATATAAATTTCAAATTCTTGACTGAGAAACGTGGAAGGTAATTAACAGGATATGATACTTGTACTTATATCAGCACAAGTGTTATAAAAGTGCTTATTAAATTGTTGATAGAGTAATCTATAAAATTAATAAACAATAACTTTCTTTTAATATTAATTAATTATCAGTTTTTATAAATTTTTCATTTGATTGCTTCAAATGAAAAATTTATAAAAACTGATAATTATATAGATATTTTAGCTGGAGACAGAATTGAAGGAAAAAGTGAATATGATAATACACTCACACAAGCACTTTTTAGCAGTAGACATAGTAAAAGTTTTATTTCATTTTGTGAAGTACTTTCGGCTAACCACCATCCTCAGTGCAACTTACAAAAGTAAACAAACACTTCAAACCTTACTGACTTTAAACTTTTACTATGTCTACTGCTAAAAAGTGCTTGTGTGAGTGTATTGTTTAATGAGTTTAAGCAGTTTGTTTTATAACTTACGATAAAAGTGAATATGGCTGATTACTTCCAGATCTTGATATCTTGTATAAGAATGCACTGGCTATTTCAAATCCCACTGCATTGTATTACTTTTCAAATGGTGGAATTATTAGGAATGACATCAGTACATTATGGTAGATAGTTGGCACTTTATAATGGGAATGCAAATTTAAATTGCTTGTGCCTGATAGCAAAATACATTAAGTAAGAGTAGGTTAAGTGGGATATACTTGTGCAAATTTAGATTTTTTTTCCACAAAATATAGGCTTCACTTTATAAATTTAAATTGTATCAATCTAATTGAATGGAAACTGAAATCATTTAATATAGTATATAATATATATATTTTTTAAGTTTAGCAATATTTTTTATGTATTCTTAAGATGATATGTTTTTATGTACTTGTTTCTAAGCACTTTGAACAGTTCTTTTCTTTTATATTAAGCCTCAAGTATGGTTATGGTTACAAGACAATAATGGGTATCTGGAATAAGGCGTTACAGGCAATGATAATTCCGCAAGTTGCTAATACACCTACACATGACAGTACCACCCAGTACCAATATTATAGTATTACATATGGGAAGACCTTACAATATATTCTTAATAAATCTTTAGGGGCATCTAATTATAAGATAGCCTGGAAGAGAGGAAATACCCTCTTTAACATACTTAGGAATAGTAAAGACCCGATCCCTGAACATAGGAAATCGGGTGTATATACGATCCCTCTCATTAATTGTGATGAGAATTCTCAGCAATGGTACATCGGCAGTACTAAAAGAAATTTTTCCAGGAGACTTAAAGAGCATATGAAAGATATCGCCAAAGGAAAACTAACCACGGCCTTGGCCAATCTAGCCTACCAACATGACATTAACATTGATTGGACAAATGCCTCAATGATTAAACCTGTATATGATACAAGAGAGATTACCACCCTAGAGGCCATTGAGATTGAAAGAAGAAAGAAAGAGAGGGTTCTTATTAATGACAATGCTTCAGTTGAGCTCCCCATCGCATGGAAGTGGTGTGCTCTAAATAATCTATGAATCATTTTCTACCT
>AYEL01061496.1:0-10561 GCA_000484575.1 Olivierus martensii | reverse complement strand
TTAAAACGCTGGAGCACTACCAACTACGCTGGCGCTGCACGATTCGTTTTGCGCTTGAACCCACAACTTTAGGCTTAAAACGCTGGAGCACTACCAACTACGCTGGCGCTGCACGATTCGTTTTGCGCGCTATCAAGCTTTTAATAATATATGCAAATATTAAAATCACTTTTTCTCGAAGCCATTTGAGAAGCGCATGCTACGACTCTGTATTTAAACACTTAATTTTAAGTACTATACGTATGTGCAATTTCAATCAAATCGGGGAGGGGAATGTCTGACCGTCCCCTTGTCAGTCAGGAACTATTTGTATTGGCTTTAACCTAGTTTTAATAATATCATTTGTAGATATTCATGCTCATTTTAATGGACAGAATTTCAAAATGCTGTGGTTTGCTGTATATTTTTAACTATTGTACAGGTGATGAAAGTGCTAAATTTCTGAGCTTTTTACATTTAGGATATGTTGTCACTGTTAAATTATTTTTTGTCATAGGAACAACTAGATGGAGTGCATAAGCACTCTGGATAGGGTTAATAATTGTGAATACCAGGGATTATAATTTCAAAAATATTTTTGTTCTTACAAAGATATTTTGATTTCTTAGAAAAAAAGCATTATCTATTATTTTGATATATATTTCTCTAAAAGTGGCAGTTCTCAGTTTTGTTCTACAGAATCTTTGAGCCTTTTATAATATAATAGAGAGATTCTGTGGACTAGTTTGAGAAATGCTGTTTAAATTAATATTGTTAAATCTTATACAGTTGAAATGTAATTGACAAGGTAATGAAATTTTTAATTGGTAATTACCAGCATATTGTTTCTAATAATTACTAATCTATAGGTGTACAACTTAGAAATGACTCTTCATAATAGAACATTGGACAGAAAAAAAGATTTGCTCTACATGTCAAGGGAAGAAATGCTGACTGCTTGATGCTAATTTAATCTCATCTATTATATATCTAATTATGAACTTCCTTGTGACATCAAATCTATTACTATCTCATCATCATCAGTGGTCATATTAGAATTGTTCAGTTATAACTGTATAAATTAAAGATATTTGAAAATGCCTGAATATACTGAAAGAAAATTTTATAAAAATTGAGTCTGAATAATTAAAAAAAATAAGGCTAGGCTCAAAAACAAATAATTATTTTGAATATTATATGAATTAGCTAATACTGTTTAATCCTTCTAATTATATACAATTGGCAGTTTTTTGTAAATTATAACTTATGGCCCAAAGAGCCAGAAGTTGTACCCCTGATGCTGAAATGTTTGATCATTTCTATGACATCAATGAGAGACCAGTAGATGACATCTCTCTGGAATTCTTCTACAAACCTCATACCATTACTCTGTTATTGGTGTCCATTATTGGTCTGCTTTATTCAGCTTTCACAAGAACTGATGAAACAAGTTTAGAAGAAAATATATGGAGTGGGATCTGTTGTGTAGCTTTTTTCTTCTTAGTTATCAGTGTTCTTGTATTTCCAAATGGGCCTTTCACTCGCCCTCATCCAGCCATATGGAGAATTGTATTTGGAATTAGTGTATTATATCTTATGGGACTTCTCTTCCTACTTTTTCAAAATTATCAAACTGTGAAATCTATCATGTATTGGTTTTATCCTGATTTGATCTCATTTAAAATTGATACTGAAAAAGAATATGGAGTGAATTGTTCTGATATTACATTTGAGAAAATTTGGAATCATGTTGATGTATTTGCTTCTGGCCATTTTTTTGGATGGACTATGAAAGCAGTACTAGTCAGACATTACGGAATTTGTTGGACTATAAGTGTTATGTGGGAAATAACAGAGGTAGCTTTTGCTCATTTGTTGCCAAATTTTATTGAATGTTGGTGGGATGCTCTACTTTTGGATGTGCTCCTATGCAATGGTTTGGGTATTTGGTTTGGCATGTTTATATGTAAGAAATTGGAGATGAGAATATACAATTGGGAGAGTATTAAAAATATACAAACTACTACAGGAAAGATCAGAAGAGCAGTTTTACAATTTACACCTGTCAGTTGGACTCATGTCAGGTGGTTGGATCCAAATTGTACTTATATGAGATTTTTGGCAGTTAGTGAACTTGTTATTTTTTGGCAAATTACTGAATTAAATACATTTTTTCTTAAGCATATTTTTGAAGTCCCTCCAGATCATTTATTAAGTATAGGAAGATTAGGGCTTATTGGTATTATTGTAGCTCCAACATTGAGGCAATATTATAGTTATGTAACAGATCCAAGATGCAAAAGAGTTGGTACTCAGTGTTGGGTGTTTGGAGCCATAATGATGACAGAAGCCATTATTTGCATAAAATTTGGTTCTGAATTATTTGCTCAGACTCAGATTCAAAATATTCTCTTATGGTTATTAATTCAGTTCATTTTAAGTGTATTGTGTGTGTACTTCTGTGTACTTTATGGTAAATATCAACAAAAATGGTGTCTATCAGCTAATCCAAATCTAATTGATGCCACTAATGCCTCACAGATATTGGAAGATAAAACTGATTTTTTAAGTAATACCAGTGAATTGATAAAGAAAAATCCAAAGGAAGAATTGACCAGGAAGCGAAAACCTAAACTAGTCAATGGTTATTAATAATTGTAAATTTATTTTTTGAATATTTTAAAAAATATATACGAAAGAATTATATTAACCTTTCTGTGTGTAATGCTAATTTAATATAATTGTTTAACTAAGTAAATTTTTCTTCTATTTGTATGAGCCTTTCCTTATTTGTAATTGTACTAAATTTATTTCTTCTTTTAACATTCTAATTGATTGATCAAATAGTATTCTGTATCTGTATAATTTTCTGAAATTGAATTACATATTTTTGAAAGTAATTTTATAACAAATTTGAAATGTAAAAATCAAAGTTTTGTTTTCATAAAATTTAATAAAAGAATTGCAAACTGTTAATAAATTTAATGTTGATAATCACTGCAATTATGGCTTCCATTTAATGATATTTAAATATCTATTTCATCAAAAAAATTTTTATGAAAAGCAAAAAAATTATTGCACATCAGAATTTTCTTAATTATTTATGTATTATAATTTGCTTTTTATAGAAAATAGTTTTATAAAATTTTATAGTACAAATGATATTATTTATGTATATTTTGTAATATTTCAATATCAAATTAATATAGATAAATGTAACTAATGTATATGAAGCTCAATACTTAAGCCACTCTGTAGATATATGCTAAGGAAATATATTTGTTATTTTAGTTTATATTATCTTGCTTTGTACTGAATAATATAGAAAAGAAAAATTGTAAAATTCTGAAATCTTGAAAATGAATTTAGCAAAATGAATGTTTTAAGCACTTCAGTCATTTTGTAATTTATGAATGATATTAAATATCTAATGAAAAGTTTTTCTTTAAAAAAATAAAGTTAGATTCTTTAGAAAATATATTTGTGATGCATTTTCTGAACAATTTAAACCATTTGACTATGTCATTTTTGAATGAATACATCAGTCACATTCAATATAATCTTTTCATTACAAAATAATTGAAAGAAAATATTTTTTGTGGAGATATATATATATATATATACAGTATATATGTATTTGCATTTTATTTTTGTTTTATATCAAGATTAATTTTATTTATGTAATTTAGAAATGAACCTCTAAACTAATTTTTCTTAAACCTTAATAATTTAAGAATTATTTTATATCAAAAAAATCTTCAGATTACTTTTACTGGTTTCATTCTTTACAAATTTGCTTATTTTTCAGTTTGCAAAAATAATTTTTGTTTTTACAAAAATTTGTGAGAGCTTTATGGAAATCAGGTAACATGCATGAGTTATGATAAGGTTTGACTGTATATCCCTTTATTCTGTTAGAATGGAAATGATCAAAAATAACTTGAAATTGGGGTCATATTTGATCCCATTAGTGATTAATGTAACTATTTTATTTTTAAAGTGAAAATAAATAAATATAGAAAAAACATTTAAATAAATATTAGAAAAAACATGGATAAAATCAATTTTTTCAAAATTTTTGGAATAAATATTTCAATAATTAATTGATGCAAAAATCTCATTTATAGCAGAATGATCTCATTGGTAGAACAAGTGTTAAAAAGTATGCAGCTGAGTAAGACCGATTTTTGAAAAAACCCAGTGAACATCAGTTTCTGATATAATGCTAGATTCATAGATGTCAATATTGAATATAAATAAAAGACAATACAAAATATTTAAAAAGTAATTAATAGAAATATTCACAAGTTTCTATTTACTACTGCATACTATGTAAAAATTGTTTGAATGAATTCTCAACATGAAAATATGCCATCCAAAATCATAGGCCTTCAGCATTTGCCTACTTTGTCTAGGGAATAAGATAGTCCTGTATCTAATATCAGAAGATAATGTGATTCCTATTTTTTATCTTTTGCTTGTGGCCTGTAAGTTTTATATATACACACGCTCATGCACGCACACATGCACATACACTGTGTTACCCTGCCTGAGAATTGTAGTTCTAGAACACGTTTCATCAATGATAAACTGCATAGTCTATATAATTTTAACATTTCGTAATTCATTTTTATGAATTTGAATGAACCTAACAAAATATAATCCAATGCAACTACAAATTAATTAAAATACATGTAGTTAAAATAAAATTATTTGATTCTTGTCAGAGTTTATCATTCAAATCTGACAGATTTTAATAAGATGTTTCTGCCTTAATAATAAGCTATTATTATTGCTCTATTAGTCTGTTATTATTGTAATGATGCCACTGTTGTTATAATGATATGATAAATATATTATGCTTTTAATTAGACGAAAGTTCATAAAGAGCATAAAAAGGAAACTCAAGGTTTGTGTGTGAGAAAATATTGAGACTTTCAAAAGAAATTTTTATGCAGGATCATTTTTTGGTCAGATTATTATTATTCATCAATTATAAGATAGCAAAGCTAGAATATTATGTCAAAATTTATTAATTGTTTTGAAGTGGTAAAATATTTTAGAAATATTGCTGTAATATAAGCTGCCATCGTTTTACTGAATAAAAGAATGGCAGCTTATATATAGTAGTAATATTCTGGTCAATAAATTGACATATTTTAAAAAATTGTGAAAAATAATTCTAGTAAAGGCAGAGCAGTCTTATTTATAAAAATTTATGTCAGAAATATAATCCACATTATTATTAAATTTTTTAAAATTTATAAAATAGTAGTAGTAAATTATCAGTTAGAAAGATATTAAAATCTGATATTTACTCTCATATTTTAGTATTTGTCATTGAATAACAAATTTATTTCAAATATATTTATTTTAATTAACTTGTAGTTACATCAGATTATATTTTCTTATTGCATTAGTTCATTTGAATCATTTATAAAATAAGTAATTATGAAATGTAAAATTATGTAAATTTATAATAATAAATTAATATCTATTTATGTATACATATTATACATAAATGTTATGTTTTAGTTTATGAATAACCTATATTATCTAAGAACTTATTCTTAGAGAGAACTTATTCTTAAATAAAGATATGACAATCCTAAACATTACATACTGTTATGCAAATTTAAATGTTAGATACATTTATCATGATTTCAACATTGAAAATGAATAGAGAGAGAGATGAAAAAGATACTGGGTGGCTAGATCACACAGGAACTATTGAATTCTGTTGAGATATCATATAACATAATATTTTATTAATCATTGTTATAAAATGTGCAATTATGCAGTACTAATGTTGGACTTTTGGGGAACTGTGACATTAATGATAATGATGATAAAATCAAAATTTCTAGTAGGTCTGCATAACCTGACATCAAGTTGGGCAAACTACAAAAATTATTTCTAAATTTATTAAACAAGAATACAGGCAATCCTCAACTTACATAAGTGAATCATTCTATGAAATCTTAAGTCAAAATATTTGTAGGCCAGAGCATATCCTTTACAATACTAAAAGAGTACTGTGTTACAAGTCCTTTTAGTTACAGCTAAAAGGATACTGATACAATTTAGAGTCTCATACTTTCTTTTTCAGGAGAGATCTGAGTTTGAGTTTGGCTAGTTAACTAAAACTAATCTAATAAACCCATAAAATACATGCATATATGAAAAATGCTGAGAATAGAAGAAAAATTCTTGTATTTCTACATTGTAGCTTTTTCCATTACAATTGATATATATTTGGTTTTAGTCAGATAAGATAATCTTTATGTGAATACAGATCTATATAAATAGGATCTAGGTAAGTTGGAATTGCCTGTAATATATATAATTATTGTTTGAAAACATTGTAGCTGCTCTTCATATCAGTTTTTTTACATTTTCATTTTATTAATTTGTAAATATTTATTTCCAATGTAATTTCTTCATCGTTCTAATTCAGCCAAAAATTTGTTCTGATTGAAGTTTTGCAGTGTTTTGGGTTGTTTCATTATAAATAATAATATATATGTTCAAAATTATTCATTCTGTATAAATATTAAAAATATTAGAATGAACAATTTTTTATATATTTCATAAATATTGTCTTCCTGTAAAATAAAACTTGCACCATGGATTTTATTCAAATTACTATTTACATGCATTTGTACAATAATATAAATGTTTTCTTGAATAATTTTATGCTAAAACTATAAAAATCAAAGCCAAAATTAAAATCAAAACAGTTTTATCTGAAGGAAGCTTCTACCAAGCTGTGATCACTGGTATTGCAAATGTATGTTCCAAGCAAGGGAATAAATATTGATGATTGCAGAATTTCTCAAATATTTTGATATAAATTGCAAATTTGTAATCAATCTATAAACTATGTCATATTTTTGGGAGGCGTAATTTGTGAAATACAGGTAGGCCTTGATTAGTGTGAATAATGGATCCCACAAATTTCTCGCACTATTTGAAATATTAACTATATGTAAAATATGCTAATTGGTTCTTGCTTTATGAGATTCTGACCATTAGTCAACTTCACGATGAATAACCATAATACTGTTTAAGAAATATTTACTTTTATATTTTACATTGTTTTCATCATCTAAATTAATAACTTACCAGGAATTGCGTCTCATACCATCATCAAACCAACCGCCAAATCGAAACCAAAACAGCGAATCGAAAGTGGAAGTTGAGTGCTATTTTTATATCACTCAATCACGTCTATTTTTTGCTGTAGCAACTAACCTCCTCCTTTCGTTTCCTGTTTTATCATCAAAAGTGTTCCTCCTTTTATCCATTTTCAATACTTTTAAAAAGAAAAATCTGTACTATACTGTATGTATACAATAACAAAGCTGAATAATAGTAATGTTGAATAGCTAATGGATACTGTTTTATCCATTGATACTTTTTAAAAGAGAAAATTCTGTACTATACTGTATGTATATGATGATATTCTGTACTATACTGTATATATACGATAACAAAGCTGAATAATAGTACTGTTAAATTAGCTAACGGCAAAAAAGCCCATCTTTCTGGTGTTTCACCCCTTCATACTTTTTAAAAGAGAAAATTCTGTACTATACTGTATGTATACGATGATATCAAAATAAAAATCAATTTTTAATCAATCAAAAATCTACACAAAGTTAAATAATAGTAATGTTAAATAGCTAATGGCAAAAAGCCCATCTTTCTGGCGTAATGTTAAATAGCTAATGGCAAAAAGCCCATCTTTCTGGTGTTTCAACCCTTCAAAGCCAAGTGACTGTTATTGGACTGCTCCTCGTCCAGTTTTACTGACCTGAAAGAAGTGACTGTTCTTGGACTGCTCCTCGTCTGGTTTTATTAACTGAAAATTATGTGACTGTTCATGGACTGCTCCTCGTCCGGTTTTACTAACCGAAAATTAACTATTGTTCTTGGACTGCTCCTTGTCCAGTTTTACTAACCAAAAATTAACGAAATTTGTTAATTGACATCATAAAAGGAGGCAGAGCTTTGTTAGTAAGAATGCAAAAAGGAGACAGAGCTTTGTTAGTAAGACTGGTCTATGCTTATAACTCGCATTAATTTAAAAGGGGACGGATCTTTGTTAGTAAGACTGGTCTATGCTTACAATTCGCATTAATCAAATATTTGCTCCCACAAAGTGAAAAAGATATCATTTTTATAAGTTGCACTAATAGAATATAGCATTATTCGAACTTGCACTAATCGAGGCCTACCTGTAAATGATTATAGAGGAGGAAATCACAAATTGTGATGACATGCTATAAAAAAATTTTTTTTTACATTTCTCATTAAAAATTTTATGAAATACATATAATCCTTTAGTTATGAGCATTTGTACTTTTATGAATATAAAATTTCATTTTCAAATTCAGACACTGAGATTTTAAACATAATAACAGAATGCTCTAGCCACCAATATTATGTAAAGTACACAGTTAACATATTACAGTAGTATTTTAAGATGGCAGGAATTATACCAAAAAATCTCTCACTTTATATTTGGAACTTTTCATTCAAATCTGAAATAAGAAACTTCTGATTGATTCAGTTGTGAAATATATTATAAAATATAGTAGTTATTTGTGCTTTAGGAGTCAAATAACAGCAGTATATGAGTTACAAAAGTTACATACAAATTAAGTTTGAAATTCAAAGTGCATATATGAAATACTTTTATTTAGTTGTTTGAAAAATAAACTGTAATGTTACTTATTTGGAGATACATTTGTTATAAAATATAAGATACATCTAATTCTAAAATATTTTATATCCAATTGTTTGAAGGTTTATTTGGAAGTTAAAGAATATATATTATAGAAAATATCTGTGTAAAGCAATCCTATTTTCTACTGTTTTGTGTGCAGTTTATTTTTACATAAAATTGGTGAAAAATTTTTAAATAGAAGGGATCTTCAAATTTGTGACATCTCAATCAAGGAGGTGAAGCTTTGTGTAACAAAAAATGAGAAAAGGGAGCAAGGGTCAAAAGTGTGACCAGGGCTGTCGGCAGGAAAATATGCTGAAACTGACACCTACATTATTTTATTTTGCCAACACAGACTTCTCTGACAATAAACATACACAAATGATTTTTTAGACTCAATTTTTATTCAATATTTATTACTGAAAAAATTATTTATTCACCAAAAAGTCTTTATTCAAATTTATTACTGAAAAAATTATTTATTCATCTGAAAAAGAAAATAATTAATACATTTTTTAAATTTAAAGCCAATAAATTATGAGCAATGAGAAAGTTATTGCTGACACCGACTCCCTAGCCCTGAGTGTGACATAGTTTATGGATAAAATCTTTATTTTTATACAACTTAGCACAGTTATCTCTGATATTTCTATTACAAAATATTGTTCAACAACATCACAGATCACTGGATAATCAACATTTATCAGTATACTTTTATTACATGTTTTGTAATAAATTATTTTAATTACAAAACATCTAATTAAAATAGACAATAGATGCAAGCTCAGTTTTTAGGTAGAACTATTTATTTACATTTATAAACAAACTGGAGTGCTTTTGGCTTGACTAAGCCCTCTTCAGCCTGTTATAGTTTACATATATGAACAGAAGAATAATTTGAATTTGAATAGTTTAAATTTGAAATTAATTAAAAACAGTGGCTGCTATGGTGATAGTTTCATATCAGGCTTATAATGTAAAGTACATACAAATGGCAGGATTTCAGTTACATAAATGGTCATGCAATAAGAAAACTTTATATGACCAATTTGCTATTAATAGAGAACTACAGAGTAATATAATCACTATCGGTCAAAATGAAACAAATAAAACTCTAGGTTCGAATACGACTGAAGGTGATAATTCAAAGGCAGCTAATCAAGTCTTGCTATCTACTGCGATTGTTCACGTTCAAGGACCTAAGGGAAATTTATATCAATGTCAACCTCTTTTAGATAGTGGCTCACAGAGTAATTTTATCAGTGAACGAATCTGCAAAATTTTAAATCTAAAACTAGAGGAAATACAATGCTCTATAATAGGTGCAGGAGAAGCTACAGCAAAAATAAGGCACCTAACCAGTTTCAAACTATTTTCTCTCAATCACTCATTTCAGATAAATTTACAAGCTTTGGTAATATCAAAAATAGCTAACTATGTGCCGTGTATATCATTTGGCCGATCAAAGATAAAAATTCCACCGAACATCAAGTTGGCAGATCCAGACTTTAATTCGGCAGGACCGATAGACATTCTACTCGGCACTACTGTATTTTGGGAATTCTTATGTGTTGATCAATTTCAATTAAACAACACATGTTTAACATGTCAAAAAACCAAATTAGGATGGATAGTCAGTGGTAGCATAAATCCATACCAATCGCAACTCAATTCTAAAAATTGCTTCATGATAAATGTAAAGAATTATTCCCAAATGGAGGATCAATTTCACAAATTTTGGTGTATAGAAGAAATCAACCCAAAAACAATATTATCTGAATCTGAGCAATTTTGTGAGTCGCATTTTCTTAATAATTTAAAGCGCGATGTTAACGGTCGCTTCATTGTTAC
>AYEL01061495.1:0-36666 GCA_000484575.1 Olivierus martensii | reverse complement strand
GCTTGTACAGAAAGGAATATTATATAAAATAATTATAATATTTAAGATAATATACATTAAATATTTATAATAAATAATAAGAATAGAAAATAAAGTAATGAGTATAGAGATTTTTTATAGTGAAGATTGTCATTGATTTTCATTTGGCCAGATCCAAAGTAGAGGTACAACTTCCAGAGTCACTTCATTTTTAATCTATGATTTATTTTTCAATTATATATTTCAAAAGCTTCTGCACATTTCAATTCCTTAATATTTGTCATATGGTTAACAATGTGTGCTTGTCCCCAGTCTGGAAATATGTGATAAATATTGAGGAGTTGTATCAGTTTTGGAATGGTGGCTGTTGGTAAGTTATAATTGAGATGAGTAATAAAATTGAACATTATAATGAAAATATATTGATGATTGACAATTGTAAGAAAGGGAGCTTTAAAGAAGTCCTAACACTAAAACCTACTAGTGATCTATTGTGAACCCTTAATAGGATCGTCCCATTTTATACCCAAAAGACAGTACGTACATACATGCATGCGCATGCACACCACAATACATGGGGGCCTATTCTGAACGGTGAAATCAGCATATGACATTCGACTTACATTGCATGATGGGATAAAAGTGACATAATTTCGAAACCGTTTCCGTTTGTTGCTATTCTGGTCAATGACTTCCATTTGATCGACTAGTGAAATAAGACAAGTAATTCGAAATATGGGAGGACGACTTGTTTTATTGCATCTACGTGATCCCAAACTGGCGGTCCGTAAAGTAATTTGCAGGCAGATGGGCCCGCAAACCTCTGAATAAAACGTAACTTACCTAACGTAATTACGTTTCATTCTTTTTTTACGTTAATTAATTTACGTAATTACATAAACATTACGTTATTTACATACGTACGTAAACATAAACGTTACGTTATTTACGTATTACGTAATTCCGTACGTAAATGCACTTAAATTACATTTCGTATTTATTATGTTTGTAAATTACTCTATGTAAATGTAAATTACGTAGTAGTTAGCATTACGTAAATTACGTTTACGTATACGTATGTAGCATAATTTACGTTTATTTATTTGTTTTAAACATAATGTATTTACATTGTCTAAGACGTAATAAATTTTATTTAAATAAAAATATTTAAAGAAAATAGATATATTAAGCTTGCATTCATTAATTTTGTTTTTAATTTAGAATTATTCAGCAATTTTCTAATATTAATATGCATAAGTGAAGTTAGTAAGGCTATCAATAAAATAATTCGGTCACTTTCTCCCATAAACATTGACTATCTTTTATCGTAAAACTATTACTTAACTTTTTTATAATTAAATTTCTATTTTCATTTAAAAAGTCTAATAATAATTCTTTTTAAGTTTGTTAAGGTACAACCTTGATATTGAGCCCCCCAACCTTGATATTCATTTAAAAAGTCTAATAATAATTCTTTTTAAGTTTGTTAAGGTACAACCTTGATATCGAGTTGCTTGATGTCAGTAAAAAGCTTTTCTATTGGCTGAGAATTAACAGAAGTATGCAATCCTAGAACCCAGGCTACTATGTAAGATCGAATCTCACAAACTCACTGTTCAGATTAGCAATTTAGCTCAGATGCGATTTCTGACGGCCGATGGTGAAACGCGTCGACTCCTGACGTCACAAATCGAATCCGGTTTTACTCGACATTCAGAATAGAGCCCCTGCACCCAAACAAGTTGAATCTTATTCATAATAACCAGATCCACAAAAAGATGATATTCCTATACAAGTTTTGAAATAAAGCAGGAATGAAAATGTTAAGCAGGTGAGCATTAATCAGGTACATCTATATTCAAAATAGGAAGGCCCTAAGGGATTCATCTGTTGGTCAAGATATCCAACTTAAGATGGATTAAAACAATTAGCCAGTTATATAGGTAAATAAACTTGCAATGTCTTATATAAGACAATGTCTATTTCTACTATATAGTATTGATGTTTGCAATACATGAAAGTTTAATACTTTGCTGCCCAATTCAGTATTGACATAAGAGGAGTTAGAGATTATTCTTGCTACCTAATGCTATATATCATATGAATTTGTTTAAAACTTTGTGTGGCATTGTCCGACTCTGTATGTGTTTGTGTGTGTGGAACTGTCATGTGTTATATTAATAATTGAATGAAAGTTTCATTTTCTAGTATCAAATACAGTACGACCATGGGGGATATATTCCAAAAAAAAAAAAAAACAGTTCTAAATGAAAGTGTTAAATGAGGCCATCTCAACACAAATAATGGGAATAGGTGAAACAGGACAATGAATAAAAAATATACATACCATTTTTTTTAATTTGTAGCTTGTATTATTACTATTTATTACATTAATTATAGACATTTTTGTTGCTAATATTGATTTGTATCCATAAATTATTCATGAAAATCAAAAATATTTGATTAAATAATTTGTTTGTGATGAGGAACTTTTTCATTTGACACACAGATAACTTCTTAACAAAAAAAACAAACATATTTTCCTTTTCCTCTTTTGTTCAGCAAGCAATTGCTGATAGCAAGACATCACATCTATGACACTTCGTCTTGCCTTTGAACATCTGTCAAAATTTGGATTATTTTGTATAAACTGATTCATAGTTTCTATAATAGAGGCTAAACTTGTTTTGACAAAAATATCGATGAAAGAAAAACTTTCTAACTTCAAGGAACTATATTTGAAGTGGCAGAATAAGCCACCTTAACAGTATTGAATTATAATTTGAAGTGAAAACATTCAGGTTAAAATTAAAATGGGATGGTTATTATTTTTATTACTGTAAAATAACATTGATGACCAATCATAAATTTGAACTGTGACTGCAACAGACTTCTGTATATACTGCACTGCAAGACAGCATAGGAATATCAAAGCAACAAATTGTGATTTCAGAGTTATGTTGGTATAATAGTTTGAAAAATTATGCCACAGTGTGAATCAATAAAAAATATAGAATTTGAAAAAAATGCATTATATTGAAACAATGTTAAATGGAGCAGTGTTAAGCAGGGTTTTACTGTATTCAATTTTTTATCATTTTTTTTAAATATAAAGCATTATAATATTTTAAAATATATGAAACTTTATAAAGTTTCATTTTATCTGTATTTAATAAATATTAATTTATTATATAGGATATATTAATTACATTCAAAATAAAACATGATTACTTTATAATTATAATTATTTAAAAATTTTTTAATATGGAATTCTTCACTTTTTGCTGTTACAGTATGAATTAACCACTAGTATCTGCTTTTTCAATAATTACAAATTTATGAAATATAGTACAAGATTTATTTCTGTTGGATATATGAAATAAATTCTAATTTTTAAAAATTAAAATTCAAAAATTTTTCTTTAACCAAAAAGTAACTGGACTAGTTTATGTAAATGTAAAATACTGGTCTATTATGGTGATCTAAATTTGACCCTGTTGCTCCCTGGCCAGATATCATTGTATTAAATATTTAGGAAGTTGGTGATTGTCCTATCTACCTCAACTAGTATAAGTTACTGGTTAAGTAGAATCTTGTTCTTTTTTGCCACTATCATCTGAAGTTTCTATTATGTATTTTGTAGACTGTTATAGTTTTCCATTAGAGAATCTCATTGAAAAAATCTGAATGTTTTGACTGTAATTTTTAAAGCCATTAATTGATACTAAATAAAATATTTTCCTAATTTAGAATGAGAACTTATTGAGCTTTTGACAACTTTCTGAAAGCCTTTATTTTGCTATCTACTAAATTAAACAAAAAATTATAATGCTAGAATAATATTGTTGACAGTTTTGGGTTCACTAAAAACTGAGGATTTTTTATAAACAAAACTTTTAACAGATGTTGAAATGTATGTAAATTGGGACAAACAAAAGTTTACTATAACCACAGATTACCCAGATACGACAGTACAGCAAATTTTGCATTTTAATGATGTCACAAAACAGTGGCGTCTCACAGTGAAAAGAAGTCGCAGTAGTTTTACCTGTGGGTTTACCAAGTCAATTATAATGGAAAGAAGCGCTGAATTTGATGAGGAGAAAAATGTTGATGTTAAAGATGAGGAAGAAAGTATCGAATTAGATGATCAGGAAAGGGAATTATTGAAAGTTAGGTACCGTAAACCTCGTGATGGCACCAAATGTGCTGGTGCTAATTGTACTAGATCGAGGAATAAAAATCCTAATCTATCGTTTTTTCGTTTCCCTCTTGATTTAGAGAGGTAAATAAATTATATTTTTTGTTCTATTGAACTTAAGGGGACTGGAAATCAGGCGAATAATATATCATTTCATCTGCATGAAATGATGGATAACTTGTTTGATATCTGTAATTCAATTGATGACAAAACTGCCAAAGGTTATAAAAAACCAATTAGTACAGATTGTGACAATGAACAGTTTATCAAAGATTGTATTAAAATGTTTAAGACTTTGAAAATATGTAATGCACGAAATGAAATTGTGCCTTGTGTTAAAGGGTGGATTCAAACTTTAAATGGGTTATTACTAATTTGGAATCAACTTAAAGAGAATTTTAATATAAATATATTATCAACTAGACATATGCAACAAGATTGTTTGGAAAATTTTTTTTGTCAGATAAGAAAGCGAGGGGGCTTCTGTGATAATCCTAGCCCACAGTTATTTTCACAGTCTTTTAAAACTTTATTGATTTCTAATTTAGTTCAAAATACTCCAGCATCTGCTAATTGTCAGAGTGATTTCAGTAAGGCTTTAATGAAATTGAATGATTTTAATTTCTCTGAAAATAAGAATGAACATTCAAATAGACAAATATCTATGGAATTAGATAAAAATATTGACTTGCATTGGTTAGAAGATATTAATTTATCATTTATTGAGGAAAATGTCATAACATATATAGCAGGATATGTTAATAATAAAGTTTTGTCCCAGCATATATGTAATAAGTGTAAAGAATTACTAAATGATGGTAATCATACATTTAGTAGAAATGATCAATTATTAATATTGTTAAAAGACTATGGAATTAATGATGTTATAACTCATTTAAAACTACCGACAAAAATTTGGTGCGATTCGTTATTAACTTGTGAAAAAATATTTCTAGCCCATGTTGAAAGTTTGTTTCACTTGTTTGATATAAAAGAAAGAATGGTTCAATATTTTTTACCTTATGCAGATTTTTCATGGTTTAAGGGGTGTCAAAATGTATTAGTTTCTTGTTTAAAGTTATTTGCTACTTGCAGAATTTTTGCAACTACTAAATGGAAAAAATAAGAAAAATTCCAATGAAAAAGAACAAAATAGAGTTGCTAAAAAAGCGAAAACAAATCGCAAGCTTGTAAAACTACAACATAAATAAAATATTTTATTATTATTAATATACTGTAAATAAGAAAATTTATTTTTCTATTTTATTATATTAGTTTTGGCATAAACATTGTGATTTTAAAATAAATATACATAGCGCTGATAAATATTATTTTTAAAACAGCGCGACTTTTTTTCCGCTTCAAATTCCTGGCGCTGCAGTCGTCGCCATTGTCGCCAGATTTTTAACACTGTGTGTCGCATCTGGGTAATCTGTGCTACAACTACTATAGTTCAGCTATTCTCAACCTATGTTATGCGTACTGCTGGTGGTACATGAAAAATAAACTATTTTTGAAAAATTATATTTAATTAGTTTTATATTATTTGAATAAATTGATATAAAAAAGAAAGTAAACGAAGCTAAAATAAACTGCTTAATCTTACTGTTTCAACTGCTTAAAGCAGTATGTACGTATAAAACTTTATTATACAAAATAATAAAGTTTTATGCGTACATAATGCTTTAAGTGCTATTTTATGAACTTTGATCTTGAAATAAAAAAGAAATTAAAACTCTCTTATATTGATTACTGCCTTTGTCAGCTTTCTGTCATAGACAAAAACATTCAACCTTATTGAACTCTAGGTCATAAGCATGGATTATAATACATTCATGGTTGTATGCCTTTTTAGTACCATACTGTGCAATTGTCAGCACAATGGTTTTATATGCAGTCCTTATAGGTTAATTTGGAGTTTGCTATAGTGCGAACTGGTTCGAGTGCTCAGTCTATAGAATGTAATGTTAAACTATAATTCAAGAACACTGTTTTTAGTTCTTCATACAATCAGAAAGTGGTACAATCACAATTTTTCAACATGAAAAATTGATGTCATACCTGTAACACTGAAGGTTTTAAAACTAATACATTTGTAAGTTTTTGGATTCAGAGAAAGAACGATTTTAAAGAAATTGCTGATAACTATTAAATTTTTAATGCCATTTTGCACCAGCTATTTATGTGAAAAGATATTTTTAACAATGTTATATTTAAAAAACAAATAAGCTCAAATATTAATATTTTTTTAATTTACACTTAAGTAACATAGAGCCTGATGATATTAAAAATTGTTTTGCAAAACAAGCTCAATATTCTCATCAATTATAAAAATTATTTTAATTAAAATTAATTTTTTTTATATAGTATTTTTATGTAATAATTTTGGAAAAGCTAGTAATAATAATAGATATTTTGTTAACTAATAAACACAAAACGGCACTTTTTAGCAGTAAAATAAGACTTGTTAGCGGAACTTTTTCAAATAAAGTTTTTGATCTGTGATCATCTTCAGGTGGAGTTTTAAAGAATAACAACGTTTAAAAGGAATGCTTGTTAAATAAAGTAAATAAAACTCAGCACTAAATAGCAAGTATAAATTTTTTTTTTATAAGTAAATAAAACTCAGCACTAAATAGCAAGTATAAATTTTTTTTAGTATATACTATAAAAAATTTATACTTGCTATTTAGTGCTGAGTTTTATTTACTTATTTAAGAAAGTAAGCAAGTAGTTTTCTTTAATTTACTAGGAATGCTTGTTGTCATAGCAACCTATAAAATTCTCATTATACATTCTTTTGAAACTGTTCGAAAAGTTTTTACAATTTAGAATAGAGACCATGTTAGTCTTAACTTGACTATAGAACATAAGTGTAAAATTACAAATTTATGTGAATAAAGTAAAATCACAAATAAATTAAAATAGTGTAAAATAAAAATGAGAAAATAAAATAAAAATGACTAAAACATCCACCTCCTTAGTACAAAAAGCTTATTTCAAAAACATTGAAATCCTATGGGACAAGACGACTAAAATTAAAAATGTGCCTTCACACACCCAGCCAACCATATCAGAATCATTAGAAATAATTCTGTAGAAAAAACTTTGAAAACCTGGTAAATGATAGGTTGGCCTGGGAACCATCACAAGCGTGAAAGTTTGCCCTAGCCACTACCGGAATTCACTCTTAACCAACCAAAAGGAGTACCGTAACACGTATTAATACAGCAGAAGGTCGTAGTACAAGACCTACCCTAACTACGTTTTTTATTTTTATTTTACGCTATTTTAATTTATTTGTCATTTTACTTTATTCACATAAATTTGTAATTTTACACTTATGTTCTATAGTCAAGTTAAGACTAACATGGTCTCTATTCTAAATTGTAAAAACTTTTCGAACAGTTTCAACCATCAAGAAGCTTCTTTTCCGTCTCTCCA
Source organism: Olivierus martensii (assembly GCA_000484575.1). NCBI lineage: Eukaryota > Metazoa > Arthropoda > Arachnida > Scorpiones > Buthidae > Olivierus > Olivierus martensii. Next base: position 29,042 of record AYEL01061495.1, on the reverse strand, counting down.
GAAAGGGATACACGATCAAGTTCTGTTGGATCCCGGGACACGTTGGTATTCATGGGAACGAACTTGCTGACATTGCCGCAAAGTCAGCCACCCCTCACCACTCTCATAATTGCGAAATTCCTTTTTCTGATTTGAAGACTTGATAAAGGAAAAAATGATACAAATGTGGCAGCATATGTGGGACGGACAGATAAACAACAAACTCCACGAGATCAAGCCAGTCGTCGAGCAATGGAACTCTTGCCATTGCAGGAACAGGAGACAGAAAGTCGTCCTTGCCAGACTTCGCATTGGACATAGCCGACTCACGCATAGGCATCTTTTAATGGGCGAAGCCCAGCCTATTTGTGATCGGTGTCACTGTGCTCTTACCATCAAGCACATTTTAACCGAGTGTCCTTATTTCAGTGCCGAGCGTTTACGGCACTTTAATCAGTCTTCTTTTAATCTTACGGCCCTTATTGGCAAAGATTTTAATTCTTCAGGTCTTTTTGCCTTTTTATCGGAAATTTTTGTCTTACATCATATTTAATTGTTACTTTACATCATTGTTAGCTGTTTTATTTGGAATATGACATTTTATAGTATTTTATATATATATTTTTTTTCTTTTTTCCCCCTCTATTGATTTTCTTTGAAATGTTATCTTTGGCCATTTACACCATAGGTTATTTTTTCTTTTTATTTGTTATCTTGTTTGTTGCATAAAATTTCGTTAAGTACATTTTTATTTTATTTTTGTTTTAAGTTTTACCCTGTGCCTGGCGCAGCTTGGCCTCTGAGGCCCTTGTGCCATTAAAACCAATCAACCAACCGAACAGTTTCAAAAGAATGTATAATGAGAATTTTATAGGTTGCTATGACAACAAGCATTCCTTTTAAACGTTGTTATTCTTTAGAACTCCGCCTGAAGATGATCACAGATCGAAAATGTTAGCGGAACTTTTTCAAATAAAAAATCTTATTTTACTGCTAAAAGTGCCATTTTGTGTTTATTATTTGAGTATTGCAGTTAAGCAGTTATTTTAAATGGTTAATTACAGATATTTTGTTTCTAAATAAATTGAATATTTAACTTTTATTATGGTAATTATGTTTTGGTTACCAAAAAACGAAGATATTTTTTATTTTGATACAGAAATTTTTTAAAAATGGTGGTGATATGGAGAAATTTTGTGATATTCTTTGAGTGTACATGAACCCAAAAATTTGAAAACCATTGCTATAGTTGAATCCACTATAGATAGAATTGGCTTTAAATGAAATATTCTATAGGGTTATTGAAATCTTTGAAAATTCAAAATACTTTGTGGACCATTCAAGAAGTTTTGAATGTGCTATACCTGGCAATTCTATTCTCAAATATAGGTAGGACAATCAACTAGATATAGCAAAAATAATATATGATTTTAAAATACTATAACTCCACTTTCTAGTTCTATCTGCAGTAATTGAACATTTCTGTTTGTTAGAAATCATAGTTATAATATTTTAAGATATTGTAAAGTTATAAGTAGAATTTAAAGTTTAGAAATGTATGATTATTTTTATTTTATAGCAAAATGATTTCACTAAATAATGAGATCTTAAAATTAGCAGATATAGTTCAGCATGCATGACTTTCTTTTTTAGCTTATTAAGTAATACCTGTTCAACACTAATTCTACTCTAAATTATATGATTAACATTCTTAATTTGAAGATTATATAGCAATTTAATCATATAGAAAAATCCAACGTGAAACACAGTAACTATAGATCTGTAATTTAAACTAGTTTCAGCTACATTCAAATGCAGAAATATATGATGTACAGAAAAATACAGGCATACATAGAATATTTTTATTTTTTTTGGTATATTCCATGATTTTATTGAGAACTGGATCACTAGAATTGTAATTTGTGTTCACTTTGGGCTGATTTTTTAAATGCGTTCTAGACCTCGGCCGTGGTCAGACCATGGTTTTATAAAATTTGCATTGCATAAACAAAGCGTCTTAACAGACACAATGCAGAAGCTGCAAATAGAATAAACTTAGAAAACCTAGAACTAAAAAACCTATTACTAAAGTACATTTCTAGACCAACCACTAGGCAGGTTTAGAATCTACACCATGCCTTCTTGTGCATGTGCTAAATTTTCATAGTTTGTAAAATCCTTCATATTTGTTTGAGTTGTTATCAGATTATTATTGAGTGAAATATAATTTAAAGAATATGTTAAATGTTTTAAGTGTAACTTAAAACATTCTTCACTTTGAACTTCCACCATTTTAATGACATCGATAGAGCCTGAGATACTGATTGGCTGAAAATTTTCAAATGACGAGGGTGTGTAGGAACTGTAATAACAGCTGAGGTTTAGCTGCCATTTTGTTAGACTCTGCATAGTTAACATCTTAGTAATGCTTTTAAATTTGCGATTTATCTGAATGCTGTCTAGACCTGATTTTTGCCGTAAACTGTGGAAGACAGAAACTCCGTTTAAACAATTGGCCCTTTCAGTTTGTAAATCTGTAGTACCTCAGCCAGGACTTCGTACCCATTTTTTCTGAACAACTCTAGCCTCTTTCCATTTCACATCAATCAAAGTTTGATTGCCTTTATTCTATGATTTTTGATTCTGTGATGCTGTTATTCTTTGCTAGTTTTTCCTAAGCATTTTTCTTGCTTATGTTCATTTAAACTATTACATAAAGTTCTACCTTCTGATAAAGTTCAGTTTTCCCTAACAACACAATACACGCTAAGGAATCCAGGATCAAAGATTAACCGATAAATGTAAATAATGCTAATGGAATATTTTTGAATGATATGAAAGAATTATTATTATTATTAATCGTTTCTTCTATTTTCTGCTAGCCCTTCTAAATTAGTAGCTTTCCAATTCATTATTTAATCTTTCTGTATTTTGTAAATATTAAATGCTACAGATGGCAATTTCTGAAAATAAAGTTTTAACAAAACTAGAAAAAGCAGGATTAATTATTTTTAACTTTTAACTTAATATGATATTAAGGGAAATAGGCTTGAATCTAAATTGATACATCCTGCAATTTAAAAAGAAATTGCAATTAAACTTGGAATATCTGTTATAATGTTTTTTTAGGCATATTAAAAAGCTAAAATGAATTTTTTACAAACAGCTTAAAAATTATATAAATAGATTTGGTAAATTAAAATATGTAGGAATCTAATTACTTTATTAAGAAAAAATATAATTTGAGAAACTAATTCAACAGACTGAACACTTTTGAATGATTTTGATCTAGTAAAAACAAAAGATCCAATGGAAAATAATGGAATAGATCAGGAATAATAAACAAATCATACAAGATAAAAGGAAAATAGCAATTTTAGCTTTTCTAACTTGCAAATAGTGTGATGATAATATTTCATAAATACTAAAGATGATAAAAGTTTTTATATAGTTTTTGAATCCAAAAACTAATAAAATGCTGGAAAGCTATATAAGAATAATTTTCTTCTGGAAGACACTCTATTTATATGTAGAACAGATAAACTGCAAAAGAACAAATTTACCATATTTTCTGATAAAAACAAGATTTCGGCACAAATTTGCCTAGAATTTTCAAGTTATTTAAGACATCCATGTTGAACAAATCTATTTTAGGTGAGTTTCAATCTACATTTTTAAAAAATAACTACTATTTATAATTGCTAATTAAGTTAATGATTAATAAATATGTGGGTTATTCAATAAATTTTCAGTGAAGTTGAATGAAGAAAGCTCATTCCAGAACAGGTTTCTTATACGGTTTTAAGAATTTATACTTTTCAATTGTTATGATTCATTATAAAAATCGATGCTTAAACATCTGAATCTGACAGAAATCTCATGTATAAGTATATAGAAGATATGAAATCTGTTTAGTTATAACTTGTATTCATATAGTAGGTCCTTGATTCATGTAATTTCAGAGATATGCAGATATATAAATATCTGTGTTGAATTTCCATAAAATGCAAACGAAATATTCATTAAATTTATTTTTCTACAAAAATATTACTTAGAGCCTTAAAATATGGTCATAAATTTCATTAGTCATTTCATTTGCTAATATACCAATTGGTATATTGTTGGAATTTAATGGTTTTCAACTTAGCAGAAAAAATAACGTCATTTTCTGACCACTCTAGCCATTATCTTTCATGATAATACCTGTTATCTTGTGGCTGGTGTTGTCTGTGACTTGTTCACAAGATGGGTTGTGAAGTGCTAAAGACTACAGAAATTTTTGAATGAATTAACCATGTATATCAGGGACCTGCTATATTTCAAGATTATTTTTATCAGCTGATTTGGGACATTTCAGAATGAAGTTACTGTTAGAGTTAAAAAAAATAATAATAGTTCACAAAATATAATCATGTGTATCAATATTATTTTTTACAAATATGAAAAATTTGTCTGGTTAATTCTTTCATATGATTGTTTCCTCAATGAAGGAATTTTTAAGTATAAGAAAATATTTCAACTAATTATAATTAATTATTAATAAAACAACAAAATTTTAATAAGATTATAAAAAAAATATTCAATTTTTTGTTTTTAGGTGAATGTACCAAAAACTAGACGAACTTTCTGCAAAGGAAAATGCAAGAAGCATACCATGCACAAAGTTACTCAATATAAAAAAGGAAAAGATTCTCTCTATGCTCAAGGTAACATTTATTATTTATTTTTTCTAGTTTCATTTAATCTTAAATATTTATTCAATATATACAGTGCTGGAAAAAATTAATATCAGAACCATAAACTAGGTAACACTGCTAGGTAAATACTAAAGACATACTCATAAGACTTTCCTCAGTGAAGATGTGTTCACTGTCCTCATCTTTTCATTCTAAATATTAATACTTACCAGAAATGTCAATAAAGATTCATTACATTTATTGATGTCTTTTTTCAAACTATGAAAATTAGTATGAATACCAATCAATAAATCAAATTTATTCTGTTGACAGGTTCAGTCAAATTCACAGATTAATATTACATAACAAACTTCAAGGGAAATATCCAAATTAAACTTAAAGTTGCCAAATTAATCCCTTGATAATTTAACAGAAATTTTAATAATTAGAAGTAAATTTATACTATGTAACACCTTCTCGTAATTAAAATTAATTTATTTCCTTTAAATTATCAAACGATTAATTTGGCAGTTTAGGTTCAATTAAGAATAATATTAATAAAAGTTTATCTTCTTCATAAGGAATGTATGCAGAAAAAAACGATAAATTGCTAACATAATTTCCTTTAACCTTTTGCATGCCAAAAATTAATGAAATTAAGCCTAATTGATATGCAAATTTTGATTAATGAATATTAAGATAATCATGTAATTAGTTAAAAATTTATTTTAATGAAATGTTGTCATTGTTATTAATAATTTAATAAAAATTAGTAAATTAAACATATTTTATTTTTATTTGAGTCATTCTTATTTTTAATATTTTGTTTACAAATTTATATAAAAAAATATTCAAAAATCATCTCATACACAAATAGCTACAGTATATATTCTTTACTTAGTTCTAATTCGATTTCCCAATGGTGCAATTCCATATTACTTCCCATAAAACACTTCCTGGAATGTAATAGGCTTGGAAGGAAAAGTGCTGGAAAGGAATGGCAGCAATAAAACAATAAAAATGCCATATCCCTTTTAATGGCAGATCTTTGTTTATATCAGTATTTTCTTTTGACAAATACAGTGAAAAAAATTAAAAAAAAAATTGACAATTAATAAGAAAATATTGCCTATTTTATTAGAATTAAGCAAAATTTTGTTGTTTATATTTTTTAAAATTTTAAGATTCTATAGTTCATATTATAAGAAATTAATTTTTGCAAGAGATTTGGATAATTAACTTTATTGTTCTGATTATATCTAGAAGTAAACACAGTAATCTAGAATATAGAGAAAAGAGGAGAGAGAAAGAAGCAAATTTTCCAAAAAGTATTCAATTAAATAAATTTTTGTAAAAACATTTAAAATAAGAAATTTCAATCAGAAAACATTTAAGAATCATAATCAGAGACTCATTATGCTTCTTTTTCAAAAATCCTAAACACAACTGCAATAAACTGATTAGAACCCACTAAATTGCAGTTGTAATATGCTATTGTTTGTCCCTGCCAAGAGCTGTATATGCTATCAATGGCATGCAAGAGGTTAAGCTTTAAAGTTGTAGAATTTATATTTCAGAAATCTAACAAGTGAAACATTAATGCTATCTTTAATAAAGATATATTCTTGAGTTTATAGAGATTGATTTGAACCAACCTCAAATCTAAGAGAGATCAAAGAGAACATCTCTTTCCTCTGTAACTAGGGGATCTGAAGACCCAGTAGAATCTCATAATCCCATCATTTCCAGCAAACTGACCAGATCCTATTCTTTTGCAGCAACATTTACTGAAATCTATTGTCAAGATTTGGTATTAGGATCCAGCAGTAGTTTAAAAGATCCTAGGTCCATCTAGGGAAAAAACTAATTAGGAAGTATGTCCTGATTGCTGAAGCTGCCTTTAGCATCATCAGTCTTAAATTTTTGCATAGCTGCATTTAACAGGCTTGTTAGGCTAGTTTTATTGATAGTTGTTAGGCTAGTTTTAGTGGTACATTCCTTTATCATTCCACCACTTGGGAATTTTGCTAGTGACGTCATCTCTCTTATAGGTTTATCAGAACTGTATCTTATCATGAAGTAGAGAAGCAATTCAGAAAAAAATGATTACTCAGATTCAGCATTTTCTGAGGAACTGCTTCTCCATCAAAAAATTTATGTTTAGAAAAGTAAGTCCTAAAAAATTGAGAAAGAAAATGGTCACTACTTGATTATTCATGTCATTTCACTATTTGAGTACCACTCAATCATTAGCATGATGTTTAAACTCAGTTTGAATAGAATCAGAGTTCTTTTCCAGGGAAAGATAGTACAAAATTTGAGCTCTCAATCCTTGTTGCACCCTCCACAATGAAGATAGAGTTGGAAATTTTGGAGAGGGTTATTTATCATCAATAAAAATTTTGTATAGATATATAAAATTTTTTACTATAAAGACGGGAAAGATAGTACAAAATTTGAGCTCTCAATCCTTGTTGCACCCTCCACAATGAAGATATAGTTGGAAATTTTGGAGAGGGTTATTTATCACCAATAAAAATTTTGTATAGATATATAAAATTTTTTACTATAAAGATCTATTTAAATAAAAAAAAGAAGGATGTTTTTAAATTGATTGAAAAATTTTTCTTTATAATCTACAATAATTTGATTTTAAAAGGATAAACTTTTATTTTATTCTGTTAGGTAAGAGAAGATATGATAGGAAACAACAAGGTTATGGAGGTCAGACAAAACCAATATTTCGCAAAAAGGTAATATTTTATTTCCTAGCAAAAATGATGATAAACATGATTTTGAAATTTATGAATGCAAGTAGTTCACTTTGTTTCCAAGTTTATGAATTCTTTTTTCAAGTACCAATTAAATCAAAAGTATGAATGTTAATTGAATAAATAAATGTTAAACATTTATCAATACATTTTCTTCTTGACTTTACAAGTTACTTTATCAGCTCACTTCAGAAATGAATTGAGTGCTTGTAAATGAAAAATCAGTTTCTCATAGACATTAATATTATAAACAAGAGTTCTGTTCTCAGTAATGAAATTTGACCATAATAAAATTAAGTAAAAGCCAACAAAATCAATAGTTTATGATTAAAATAATGATTTAGCTATCTAAAGAAATGAAAATGTAACCTTTAAAATCAAGCAATTATAATAAAATTTGTTGTATAAACATTAAAGAATTTTTATTTTTCATTATTAATAGATAAGTAGATGATATTTTATACAAATAAACTACTGCCTTAGACAAACCAGGAATGGAAGTTAAAATGATATGCAGATAAAAACCAGAGGGTGTGCTGCTTCTGTTTTTTGGCCACCATTTTGATTTTTCTAATTTCATAGCAGATGACAATTTTTGCTACAAACCCAATTGTACAGTATTGCATAGCTATGTATATGGTTTGAAATGTCTTTTTATGATTTTTTAGCATTTAATTATTGCAATTGAGATTCATATTTTCAATTTTTTTTGATACTTCATTTTTGAAAAATTTGTAAATCCAGGAACCTACCCTGTATTTAAAATAATAATCTTAGTTTTTGATTGAATGGAATTTGTAACACCTGTGTTAACAAGATGATATAATGTTAAAGATATCATTCGAAAATCCTACTAATCAATTATAGATTCTGAAACTTCAATCTTTTGTTTTATTTTTATCCATAATATAACTATTATTATTTAATTATAGGCAAAAACTACTAAAAAAATTGTACTAAGGATGGAGTGTAGTGAATGCAAATGTAGGAAACAACTTCCTATCAAACGCTGTAAGCACTTTGAAATTGGAGGAGACAAAAAGAGAAAGGTATATAATGAGAAATCTTTTTATTGATTTGATACTTAAAACAATTTTATGCATTTTATTTTTTTTTATTTTTTAGGGACAAATGATCCAATTTTAGAAGAGCATATTGCAGTTTGTATTATGTTAAAATAAAATATATCATGAAAATTGCTTTGATTAATCAGTCATTATAAAAATTTACACCACTTATAATAGTATAGAATTAAGTCAGCAGTTTAAAAAAATAATATTTCAGCTACGAAAATATTTTATTTATAATAAAATAGTATTTTTCTAAAAGTAAATATTAAATGTTTACAGTATATTTGTAATTAATCAGAATATCATATTAATCTGATTTATAAGGGAATCCACATTTTGGTTATATGATTTTTAGGAAAAAAAATTAACAAATTTTAAGAATAGTATTAACTGAAAGTATAAATAAAAAATACTCATTACAGCTATATACTGAAAAATTTTGTTAATGAATTTGCAAACTGGATTCTGAAACGTATTTTTAAGGTATTTTTATATAATTTGGTTTTGAAATACATAAAATTTAAGAATCTTTTTCTATTTATAATGCAGTAATATTCGTATATATGATTTTAAGATAGGTGAAAACTACCATATGTCGATTTAATTTTACTATAAAAGTTCAAATAAAGGATTTTTATATTTAGTCTTCATTTATTTTAATTTCATTTATGCGTTGGTTCTAATATTACATTTTAAATTTACAATAAAAATCTCATTATTTTTCTCCCTCATTTCAGAGTTCAAAAATATGAAAGCTGGGAAAATTATACTTGTAAATTCTATAATAATGCATAATTAATAATTTAATATAATTTTTTATTAAAATTAATTAATTAAATTATTATACAACTATAATTAATAAATTTTAGTTTAGTAATAAAAGATTGTAAATGAAGACATTGAACTATGATATTCAAGGATTTAACCTTTTTTTGTAGTCATCTCTATTACAATAACTTTTTGTTCATTCTTTGTCTAAGAAAACAAGAACTTTTAAGAATAGTTTTCTAAACCCATCTCTGCACTTTTGCCATTGAGATACAGAATGTTTCCATGACTTTTAGCTTAATTCAGAATGGAATTCTAAGCCGAAAATGTAGAGGGACTTATATTAATAGCCAAAGTTTTGAGTAAATTAATCTTATTAAATCACTTCTGTTTTTTCAACACTTCTCTGACATCATATAGCTAGCGATGCGTAAATTAACGCTCAAAACATAATACAATTTGATTATAAAAAGGTACATTTATCACATTATTAAAGTATTCATTACAAAATTAAATAATTATAAAATACAATAAATGCTTGTGTTCTACATTTGCTACAATGCATTTGACAAAAACGACAAAATTAATTCATATCTAACTTAAATATCTCACTACATCAAAGTTCAATTAACAATTTTTTTTTAATAAGGCCATCTCAATTTTTGCTATAAGACTTGAATAATAATTATTCAGAAAATAGACAGCAATAGTATTTTGTGCCAACTTTTTATAAAAGTGAATTGAGACGACGATAGATTTTTCGGGTTATCGTCCTTCAGTTATCTAACATTAAGAATGGAATAATTTGATTTAAATTAATATAATTTGAATTTAACCTAACACAAAATAATTAAGATACCTAATGAAAGTTATAAAATCATTCTAAGAATAATTTGATTTAAATTAATATAATTTGAATTTAACCTAACACAAAATAATTAAGATAGAATGATTTTATAACTTTCATTAGGTAAGTGTTACTATTAGAAATAAAATTTCTACCAATTAATCAGTATTATATTCACCTATAAATGCCAGAATTTTTAATAATGATTTTTATCGTTGCGAATAATGTTAATAATTATTAAAAATGAGTTTCGAGTTTTAGGAATAATTATGTTTTATGTATTGCAGTTTTTATCTCCTGGAAGTTAACATTATGTTTCGGCAATCTGCATGAAGCCAATTTGAAAGTCTAGTAATGTTAATAATTATTAAAAATGAGTTTCGAGTTTTAGGAATAATTATGTTTTATGTACTGCAGTTTTTATCTCCTGGTAGTTAACATTATGTTTCGGCAATCTGCATGAAGCCAATTTGAAAGTCTGGTATAGATATTAAAGATTTAAAATATAGTATTGTATTGTATTGATACTGATTATCCGTTGAATGCCATGTTGCTGAAGTTTTAGAACAAGTATTTCTGGTAGAACTACAATTAGAACAGTTTCTGTTCTAAATTTCAATAATGTGAGCATCGATGACAAGTTAGCATTGTTAAAGCCATTATACTATTATTTTTAAGACTCGTATCCTAAAGATAACGAATATGAGTAAGAGCATAATGTTTTCTATAAGTTCGTGTGGCATAATAGTCTGCTTCTTTAAGATGAATTCGGAAAATGCTCCGAGAAGTCTCCGATGGAGAAGCTATTGACGTCACGACTATTTCTAGAGCTCTAGATAGAGGATATACGCATCCGCCATTTCTGGTCCTCCTTCGCATAGGCCGCTATAGTAATAATCTAAAGATTTCAGTTTAATGAAAAAAATACATTAAATAAATTGAAGTTATGACTTTAAAATGCATCGAAAACATTGAAATGTTTAATTTCATACAATTGTTTTTTTATTTACGAGATTTTTCAAATGACAGAATCGCTTTTATAGGATGTCAATATGATATCAATTGATTATAATTGAAGTTTTGGCTAATAAATTATATTCCTAATTGTATGTTTTAAATTTTTACTAGCGATAGAACTAATCTCAATAATTAAATTGTCTAGAAGTTTAAAAATATGGTATATACTCGGTGCCGGATCTAGTTAGTGCGGGACCCGATTGGAATATTTTTCGTGGGGCCCCTCAAAATGTGGTTTATATGTATAAATAAAATAATTAACATTTATAAATACTCATTTTTGTCGGCTGGATTGACTACATGGAAACCCTTCGGCTTTCCACTCTGGAGGACCCGGGTTCGAATCTCGAGTCCTACCTCTTGAAAATATTTATCATGATAATGAAGTCGGGCCCTCCCGTCGATCTCCGTCGTCCACTATCCGGCTGATCCCTCCGCAGGGATGGACAGCATGTGGAAGAACTTCTTTTAAGTTAGTATAGGTATGGCGAATGTGTTGATGGCTTTCACTGTGTTTTTTCCATTTAGATGCGTTTTGAGAATGTTATTTAATCTGCTGTGTTTTTTCCATTTAGATGTGTTTTGAGAATGTTATTTAATCTGTTGTGTATAGCTTTTCCGATCGTGTTTTGAGAATGTTATTTAATCTGTTGGTGTATAGTTTTGATTCAGATGTGTTTTCAGAATGTTATTTAATCTGTTGGTGTATAGTTTTGACAATGTTTGTTTAATTTTCTTCTGTTCTGTGAGTCTGGCTTGCTGAAATCCCAAATACTTGTACACTTCACCCTCTTCCATGAATTCGATAGCGTTTCTATTTTCAAGAGTGAAGCCTCCTTTCTTTAGGACTCCCATTTCTATGTGGAGTGTTTTGTGCATTTGTCTAGGCCAAACTCCATGTGTATGTCTTTTGAAAATGTGTGAGATTTGTCAAGGCCAAACTCCATGCATATGTCTTTTGAAAATGTGTGCGAGGTTTGTAACAACTGTTGTAATTGTGTTTGTGTTGAGGCGTACAGTTTGATGTCGTCCATGTAAAAGAGATGTGAGTGTGTGTAGTGTGTTATTCGGTTTTGTCTAATGTTGTAGCCACAGTTCGATGATTCAGTTTGTTGGAAAGTGGATTTAGGGCGAGGCAGAACCAAAGTGGGCTGAGGAAATCGCCCTGGAAAATATCACGTTTAATGTGTATGGGTTCTGTCGCTATGTGATTGTTATTTGTGGTGACGTGCAGTGTTGTTCTTCAGTGTTACATTATGTTTTGTAGAAATGTGATGTATTTGGTATTGATTTTATAGAGTTGTAGTGTCTGTATGAGCCATGAATGTGGTATTCTATCGAATGTCTTTTTGTAATCTATGTAAACTGCATGTGAGTGTCTGCGTTGTCTGTGTACTTGTTTTAGTATTGTTGTGTCGATGATCAGCTGCTCTTTGCACCCCATGTGGCTTCTACGGCAGCCTTTCTGTTGTTCTGTGAGAATGTTGTTTTCTTTGATGTGTGCATATATTTTGTTAGTGATACATGAAGTTAAAATTTTGTATAGTATTGGTAAACATGTGATTGGTCTGTATTGTGATGGGTTTCTGGTGTTTGTGCTCTTGGGTTTCATGAAAGTGATGCCATGTGTGAGAAAGGAAGGTGTGTCTTTTGGTTCGTGAATGAGATGTGTGAGATGTTTGGCCAGTAAGTCATGAAAACAGGTAAAATGTTTGTACCAGAAATTCTGGATGCCATCTACACCAGGGGCTTTCCAGTTGTGAGTGTATCTAATTGTGTTTGAGAGTTCTTCAGTAGTAATGGTGGTATAGGGCATTTCTGGTACATCTAATGTGCATGTCTCTTCTTCTGCAATCCAGCTGGGCTCTCTGATTGTATGTGACTGGTACTGCCACAGGGCAGACCAGAAGCTAGAGTGATTGCTGTGTTGGTATTTCTCTGTTTTGTATTTGTTCAGGCTCTTTAGTGTTTATGTTTCTGTAGAATGTCTTTTCGTTTTTTGTGACTAGTGTGTTGTCTTGTTTACGTGCTAGGCTGGTTTTGTATCATTTCAGGCGTTGTGATTTTGCTGCAAGTTTATTATTATTATTATTATGTAAACTAAGTTTTGTCAAAATCAATAGGAGATAGATTCTTTATTGAAGTATATATATCTTAATGGAGGATGGTAGAGAAGTTAAAAACAATGGAGAGCATGAGATATATTGAAATCATTAGTTTATATGAGCCATGCAACTTATCGACGGCACAGATGCAGACTATATCAAATTGGCATAAAATGGGATAGTAGTATAGATAGGAGATTAATAAATGCATTCTATTATTATTTACGATAAAACAGGTTAATAGATTTTGTATTAAGATGATTGTATATTTTGTACTAGTTATGTTTGTTTTATTTTAGTTATGTATAATTATAATAATACTTATCCTTTTATAGATTTAATGAAAATTATTTTACATAATGTATATTCTGTATAATAGATATGTTGAGTTTCAAATTTAATTTGTTAGAATATAGATTGCACATTCTGTTTGAAAGTTGAACTTTTCTGTAACTGAAGATGAAATCTACAGATGTTAATTTTTTTTTCTAAAAATATTCTTTTTTTTTTCTATATTGGTTGTGTGTTATTATTTATTACTTGACCAGGACTGTAATATGAATAGTATTTATGTTATGTTTATTGATCATTATTTGTAAATGCAGTAATATATAATATAACTGAGATATCATCCAATTATACAATATATTATAGCTGTTTTAACTCTCTATGTTTCAGTTTTCCCTTATTTTATTGATTTGGAATAAAATTATAGAAAATGTTAAGAATAAAAGTTTTTAATATATGAAATATAGATATAGTTGTTATTATTCAATAATCAAAATGGCAGTCTGATAATAATTATATGCATTGTATTTGGACAAAAGTTGGAAAGTGGATGAATAGCAAATGAATGGTGAAAGATAAAAGATTGAAAAAATAAAAAACAAAGATCAAAATAATGAGCAGTTATAATATTTGATTTTAATTTTATTTAATATTAAATATTTAACTAGGAAAATTTAAATGCAATGATGCTTTTAAATTCTATGCTTGATTAAATAGTAAATTATATCTGTAAAACTGATAGTGGACAAAATTTAAACTCATTTTTCCTCAAGTTTATTATAGTAATGAATTTGTTATTTTATTATATTTTAAATTAATAAATCAGAGAAATATTGTTTAAATATCTATTTAAATTAATAGATATTTGACCTCAGTTCTACAATCTTGTGCTGAAACTTTCCAGAATTAACATGATATAAATTTTACATGATGATCCTTATTTTATTTTTCAATTATTTAGCATCTTAATATTTTAATTTATAAGAAATTTAAATTAACTTACTAATGCATGAATATCAGTCGTAGCATCTGGTTTCAACAACTGTGTATCTTTAATTGGTATTCCTTCACCACTATAAAATAATATAATATAATTAAGAGAAAAATCTCATACAAACACAATTTATGATTATAAATATTGGCTGAAAAGTAATATCAGTTGCGTAACTTCCAGACAGATATATTAAAAAATAAACAAAAAACTTGAAAGACATATTTTAAAACATATTTTTTTTAATTTAATTAATTTATTATTTTTTACTTATTATCTAGTATTTTTCTATAAAATAATATATAATTTTAACTAATTTTTTATTTTCTCTGCAACATTTCTATTGCCATCTACAAAGTCACAATGTAACAAAAACCAATCCATATTGTTTCAGAAAATACAAACATGACAAAGTTTTGTTAATATCTCTGTGTAATATTTTAAATTCATAGTTCTCCCTTCTTCCAGAAAATCAATGAAGTAAACTTATTTTCAACACAAAAATTAAGTTTATCACAAAATAACTAGATTAAACATTTTTAGAGAAATAATATTACAGTATATCAAAGATTAGCTTTCTGTAATTACGATAGCATAGTTTTATACATTTATAACCATTGATTAGTCCACAATTCATCTCCTATAATAAATAAATCATATTGCTTATTCCAATAATAATAAAAAAACTTTAATTAGTTTGGTTTTCATTTTAGGAGCCAGCATTTACAGAATGCAATGTGTATAAATTTTTCAATATTTTTAAAATTTGAATAATTATATATACTTTTTTGAAATTCTATTTGCTCGATAATATGAAGTTGGATTGTTTGGAAGTCTGTTTGATCACATTGTTAATCTAATTTTAATGCATTTCATCAGTTGTTGCAATTAGTCTTTCTGAATGTGAATCTTTCTCCATATTCACATCCTTAAATTTTATTGCCCAATAATTTATTTGATTCAATCAATTTAGTGATTATGAAAACATTTCTTAATCATTGATAATACTTACAGTTAAAAATTCAATGGCAACATTTTCTTCAAACAGATTGACAAATTGTTTATTTCTGATTCCATTTTATAGTTTATTTTATGACTGTTAATGCATTTGAATTGGAATAACAAAATTACTGCATTATATTCAGGCTCTTCTTTTACATTTTAGCCAATCCAAACATTAATATTTATAGTATTTATATAATAAATCATTATCTATTATAAACATTAAAAGAATTATAATTAAAACTGCTATATATAATAAATAAAACAAAAAAATAATTCCATATATTAAAATCTTGTTAATTCAATATTGGCTAATTTAAAATACTTTAATTTGAAGTACTACAATCCCAGGTCAAAGCATACAATCTTTAATTGTTACTATAGTTCATTTTTAATTCAAAACTGCATTCTAGCACAGCAGAGTCCTAAAATCTACATTATACAAAATTATTTTGTGATAAATTAGTTGGAAAGGTTATCTTCAGATTTAAATAAAAATTGCTGTAAATATCTACTAGATGGTCAAGTAACAGAAAAATAACCAAACAATATTAGAAAATCCAAGTACATTTCAAACACAAGACACTGCTTATTCCATTGTCTCTCCCATAAGTGAAGATTGTATACAAGAATTTGATTTTAATATTCTTATTTGCAGGAACAAAAAATTTTCTGAGAAATTATTATTTAACATATTTTGATACAGTTATCTTTTTTGTGGGATTGGAAAGGAGCTCAATTTCAGTATTTGATAATTTCATTTTATTCAAATACTTGATTGTTTACTGGTATATAAATTTGCAGTGGTAGCCAATTGTCTACTCAACTTTTTGAAATTTGTCAAGCTCTGTATAAATGTACTATTTTGGTGATTTTTGGACTTAATATTGATTTGATTTCGACGTGGATGGTACCATTCGATTCGTCTTAATGAGCCAAACAATTTCATGTATAACACATTGAGCTACGTCGTACTGTAATGGAAAATAGATGTCAAATTTTCACACATTAGGCACTCTATACAAATTTTAATTTTTGTGTAAAATTGCTGAAATTTTCTGATGTGCGACTGAAAATCTTGATGGACCTTTTTTCTGTTTTGAAAAATCTTGTTTAGAATAGATTTTATTCAATGATAAAATCGGCGAAATTTTTCAAAGCATTCAGGTTTCTATGACTTCATGAAGTAAGGCGGCGGGTGGTTCAATTCAGCCTGAGGGCAAATTTTTTTGTTTTTAAGTAATCTAGCAGAAAATTTATAAGATGAGCCAAGAAAACGTGGAATCAAGGGTTTTCGGCCACGTGAACACAAATTTGCTACAACCGGCAAGTTAGCTTATATATATACAATAATCTGACATATTATAAAGTTTATTCAATAAGAAATTTTGACCTAACAAAAAGTAATGGGCTAGTTTATTGGAAAATGCCCTGAAAGGGCAGAAAAAAAATGTGAATATACTTGAGGTCTCAAACATTAAAAAGAAGTATACAATCATCAATATGAAATGTACAAGACTTAAAATCAATTTTTAAAGTTGAAGTAAGCTTAAACCTCTGAACTTGGAAAAAATCTCTTCACCAAAAAAAAATATATTCCACAGCTGAGCAAATAAAATGCAATAGAGTTAGTAAGCAGCAAGGAGTTTAGCTTTGTAAGCAATGCTGTGGAATATACTTTTTTTTTTGGTGAAGAGATTTTTTCCAAGTTCAGTTGTTAAGCTTTAAAAATCAGCTTTAAAAATTGATTTTGTCTTGTACGGGAATGGATCTTCCCTATGTTAATGGAATAGGCAAACCCCGATAAGATGCCATCTTCCATTTCCCAATTTAAAATGTCAACAAATATTCCTTTTGGTATTGTATTTGACCTCGTTAATTCGCCAGGGGCATGTAATGTGACTTACACTCCAAAGTTCATCGATACTCTATATACAGAGTTAAAAGCGCTCTGGATTCATTTGTAACCAGTGGGTGGGAGAGATGGAGTTAACGTTAATCATGTGTCTCTTTAAGCCTGGTTCACACCTAAGTTGTAGAAAATTTAAGATTGTAAGAAGCGGATCATTTCCATCGTTTACTGCATATCGAACAAATAAGGATACTGTACAGTAAGCTGTGTACGTTGTGCTTTACAGAGAACTCAAAATAGAAGATCAGAACACCAAATGGACATGTTTTATATATAGTACTGTACACATACGATGCGTATACTATACTGTAAAGTATATAATTTTTAGAAATGTTAAGTTTGGATACTAAATATATTAAACTAAATTAATTATTATTATATTTAATTAATTAAATATATTACATTTGTACTGTTTTTTATTAAATTTAATAAATTCGGATTTTATTTTCATTTCTATACTACACGTGTTTTCGATAAACTGCCAACCCCGATTAGCTGCCAAAATCTCACTGAAAGGATGGTGGCGTCTTATCAGGATTTGACTGTAAATGCATTTTGTAGGTTTCTTTTTTAAAAAAATAGTTAAAATAATCTATTAAGACATATATTTGATAGATGCTATCACAAGCAAAGATCATAACAAAGGACAGGTTTGGTAATTTGTAATTTGGATTGTATGGAGTTCCATAAGTCAGTAATTTCTATATTCATATATCAGCTCATTGTGTGCTGTGTGTTAATATTTCAAAATGTTCTAGTAACTGATGACAGTTTACTAAGTCTATTGGATATATCTATTAGGACTCTTCACATAAACACATATCTATTAGAATTTTATTGCTCCAGTATAAATCTACATAATATGCATTAATTTTCAATTTTGAGTTTTTAATAATACATTTAAGTTATAAATGTAGAATTTTGATTTTAATTGTATTTGCTTATATATTATAGAAAAAAGCTAACAAATCTAATTTTTTGCAAATTTTGTTTTAATATCTTCTAGAATATATTTTAAATGAGTTTACTATAATGATTAGCAATGCTCTATTTTTATAATTTATATTTGTAAAAATATAATTATTCATTTTTATAATTTTAAGTTTTATTTTTTAGATACCAATTTGTTGCCTTGCCTATTGTTCATCCAAGATTTAAGCGTGAATTTATTAGTGGAAAAGCAAAAGATCGTTCAGGAGCATTCACAAGATCTGATCTTGTTCTCAGTAGTCAAGGTTAGTATTTATAAAACAAGTAGTTTTTTAAAAATTAATTGCCTACTTTCTGTACTTATCTGCTTTGTTTGACAAGATTAAATATAGGGAATAAGAAATATGTAATCAAAAGTATTTTAATAATATGAACTTCATACTAAATTTCTAAAAAATCAAATATTTAGAGAACCTCATAAGTTTGAATGCCCATCATTTTTATATAGGGAAAAAGCTGCAAGGTTAAAAAATGCCAAATCTTTATCACGCCCTGTGGTGTCCCAGTTACGAGAAAAACAGCTGGCACGGGTGCTCAGAAAGACCCGGTATACTTTGTTTATAGACTGATAAATTTTAGTTAAAATTATATTAGGTTTATTAATGTTAACATCTGCTAGATTATCTAAAAAGTTCGAAAATAAAATATTCAAAGAAAAGCATTAAGTTTTTTTATATAATATTATTTAAATATAAATTTTAATAAAAACAATACAATAACCTCAAAAATATTTAAATACCATATCAAAATCAGTTTCTCAAAAATTTTTATTTATTAAATAAAAAAATTTTTATTTATATTTAATATGTTAGTGCCCTTGCATGTATTTCATATAGTTGTTAAAGTTTCATTCTGTTGTCCAGTGCATACATCATACAGCTCTGTTTAAACTATTTTTATTGAATTATCTTTATTTATATTTAATATGTTAGTGCCCTTGCATGTATTTCATATAGTTGTTAAAGTTTCATGCTGTTGTCCAGTGCATACATCATACAGCTCTGTTTAAAACTATTTTTATTGAATTATCTGTGCAATTTTCGGATTGGTCTCTCACTGTGTGTTATGCTGTCATTGTTTGTTATAGTTTAAAGCAAATTTTGCCCTGCATGGTCTCTCACTGTGTGTTATGCTGTCATTGTTTGTTATAGTTTAAAGCAAATTTTGCCTTGCAATATGAAAAATTAAAAATCCCTAATATGAAAAAAATTAAAAATCCAAACAATAGTAAACAGTAAGATATTTTAAAATGCCTGAAAATCTTTATGAAAATTAAACTGCATTTAATGAATATTAATTTGTTTTATTATATAGGATTTATTGCATTTTTAATAAAATATGATAAATAGTTAAAAATTAAGGAATTCTTCAGTTTTTCTGTTACAATTTAGTGAGCGCTGATATCCATATGAATATTAATTTGTTTTATTATATAGGATTTATTGCATTTTTAATAAAATATGATAAAATAGTTAAAAATTAAGGAATTCTTCAGTTTTTCTATTACAATTTAGTGAGCGCTGATATCCACCTTTTCAATAATTAATTACAAATTGATGAAATTATAGTAAAAGATTTATTTCTTGTAATGGAATAGAAATTAATCTTCTTGATTTTAAAGGAAAACAAAAGTGGAAATCTTATATTCAACTACAAAGTAATCAGAATAGTTCATGTAAAACAAACAAACAGATCAGAAATCATTGTAAAATGCCAGTCTATTGCGATACCTAATTTTGCCCCTATTTATCCTTACCAAGCAAAAATGTGTTTTTAATGATACTATTAAAAATTTTAAAATTTTCACTCAATTTACATAAATTTTTTATTATAGATCATGGAAATGCAAACATACAGAAGTCAACTATATGAATATTTAAAAAATCGAATGATGGCGATTGCTCCAAATTTGACAATACTGGTAGGAGAATTAGTAGGAGCTAGATTGATATCCCATGCTGGTAAGTTTTCTATGTAAATTTTTTGTCATATGATTATAGAATAATTACATTCAAATAAAATGATTTATTATTTATTTGAAAGCAAGAAGCGGTCACATTTCATGACATCTGTATAATTTGTTTATCAATTTTTTAGCAAACTATAAAATTTAATTTTTTTAAAGGTTATACACATGTAAAAAAATGGATATCTGACTATTCACTATTAATATTTAATTAAATATATGTTTTTATTTATTCATTATAGTATTAAATAATAAAATAACTGATTTTATTAAAAAGACATCTCTTATGTTTTGAAAAAGTAAATCAAGATTCAGATGAAAAATATTAAAGTCATACAGAGAGATTCTCAGTAAGATATAACTCAACTTATGATGGAGTTACATTCAAAAATTTCAATCATAATTTGAATATGCAATGTTATAAATGGAGGTTATGTTTCCCACCTACCAGAACTTAGAATATTCAATATGCTTTTAAAAATTAGTAGCATACAGCTATGTTGAATAAAACTGTTTGTTCTTTAAAATGAGAAAATTCTTTTGTGCTTATTGGACCTTTATCTGGTTAAAACTAAAGAATTCACAAGATAACGAAAATTTAAAATGTCCTAAAAATATGGAAGGTATCATTTATTTATTATATTTGCTATAAAAAAAAAATTAACATTAATAAAATGAATTGTTCATGAAAACAGTCTTTAACTATCAATCTTCACCAGAAGGACAATTGGGCTCACTTCGGAGTTTTTTGACAAACACACCATAAACACTCTCGGCATTCCTGCTGAACCGCTCTTCCGATCTAAACGAACCCGTAAATACTGATTAGCAGCATAGATTCAACGATTATTATACAGATAAGATTTGATTTTGCATTTTGATGGCAAACAAACAGTGACACGCACTCACTGATTTATTGTCTATATGAACTGTAGGATCTTGGAGACTTTTCTTCTTCTAATGGAATCCGAAACTGCAACGTCACACCACTTGCGGGTGTCAAGTAATATATAAGACAAACAAACAATAGAATCAGATTTTGTTAGCAGAATTTAAAATAATAATTGTCTAGAAATCATCTTTAAGAAACTAAAAACTAGTGAAATGTTGCACATCTACTTTTAATTAATTAAATAATTTGTTTTCATTATTATATATTAATTATCATTTAGTTAAATATATTTTTATATAGTTATAATTTTATTAATTTTAATAATGATGATGTCGGCTTTGAATTGAATGTGACAAAAAAAAATAATGATTAACAACTGAGCTAACGAAACACATGATGCGATGACGAGATGTTTTACAGAACTCTGTTTTGTCGAACTTCACATAATTAGAAGTCGTTAACCAAGGTACCACTATATAGTACAAGAATGAATGTGACAAAAAAAAATAATGATTAACAACTGAGCTAACGAAACACATGATGCGATGACGAGATGTTTTACAGAACTCTGTTTTGTCGAACTTCACATAATTAGAAGTCGTTAACCGAGACATTTTTTTCTTACAACCATTTGTCGTTAACCAAGGTACCACTATATAGTACAAGGATATAATCAATAACATATAACTGTAAAAAGTACATGCTTGCAGAATATGAATATTTTTATATATGTATGTATACATTTTGTGAATTTGTCTACTTATTGTGCAAATTTTATGGAATAGAATATATTTTGTGCATATGTGCACTTCTTAATCCATTTTGTGAAATTGTGTGCACTGTTTTGTGCTTATATGCAAATGTACAGTTACTGTATATATGGTGCTCCCTGGTTATAATACAGATTTGAGGGATGAAGATCCAATGCTAGTTATTCTCTAATGGTCTTAAAACTTCTAATTTTACTTTAGCACAATAATTGTTACTGTGCATTTGGCATTTTTAATAGTCAAAAGGAAACTAATGTGAATTGGTGTGAATAGCTAATAAGTATCTTTACATGACATTGAAAACACCAGAATTATATGAAAAATTAAAAAAACTTGGGCAAACTTTACAAGTTTAAGTATCTTTACATGACATTGAAAACACCAGAATTATATGAAAAATTAAAAAAACTTGTAAAGTTTGCCCAAGTTTTAATTTTTTTCAAAGATATAATAATATAAATATGATTAAAAAGATATACAATTGTGTACTTATGTACAGCATATATTTTGCAAAATTTAAAATGCTGCATTGATTTACAGTACTATTTAGAATAACAATTATATTTTATTTCTTTAGGATCTCTCATAAATTTGGCTAAACATCCTGCTTCAACTGTGCAGATTCTTGGAGCTGAAAAGGCACTTTTTAGAGCTTTAAAAACCAAACATGATACACCAAAGTATGGTTTAATTTATCACGCTCAGCTGATTGGTCAAACTACTACCAGACTTAAAGGAAAGGTTAGAAAAAAATTCTTATTATTAAAGTATAATTTAAAACATAAATAAAAATCCAAAATTAATTTTAGATGTCAAGAATGTTAGCAGCTAAAGCTGCATTGGCTTGCAGAGTTGATGCTCTGGGTGAAGATGTTGGCTATGAACTAGGAGCAGAGCATAAATGTAAACTTGAAAATAGATTAAAAGAATTAGAGGAAGGAGGGGTAAGTAGCATAATGAATTAAAACTACAGATTTAAGTTAATTCTCTACGATAAGCATAATCTCTTTTAGATGAGGCAAGTCAGTGGTTCTGGAAAAATGCGAGCCAAATGGGAAAAGTACGAAAACAAAAGGTTTGTTCTGTTTATTTTATTAAATAACATATTTTCAAATTTAGTTTAAAACTCACAAATACTTTTTAGCCAAGTTTTTCAGTATGATGTTTCACAAGATTCAACTTTACACTCCAAGAAAAGGAAATTCGATGATGATGAAGATGCTGAACCATTTTCGATGTTTCACAAGATTCAACTTTACACTCCAAGAAAAGGAAATTCGATGATGATGAAGATGTTGAACCATTTTCAAAAAAGATTAAAACTGAAGGTATATAATAATGTTGTTAGATATTCTTGTTGTATATTATTTAATAAAATATAAAATTACTTATTCATTTTTACAGAGGCAGAAAAAGAAACATCACCTAAGAAAAAGAAGTCAAAATTAATTGAACAGATAAAAACTGAACCAGTAGAGACAGGTAAGTACTTGAAACTTAATGGCACATTTTAAAGTTTTACACACAAGATTAGATGTTTTTAACAGATTTAATTTGTGGTCAGAACAGCATTATACAATAAGTCAAATTTAAGTTTCTAGTACATCATATTTACTCTTAGTAATAAAATTTGTGGTATTTACAATATAAATGACAGATTTGTAGAATAATCGCTCAGCCTAAAGGATGTACTCTTTTTCTATAGACCTGACATTTTCTCAAAAATTGTGAAATATAATTCTAAATTAAAAATAATAGGATGCAAGTCATTGAAAATTCTGTTGTCTTCATGCATGATTTTGTTTTTCAAAGTAAAATCTTTCATTTTTAATTTTTAAATAATTTTTCAAGCTATCAGTTGTACACACAAGATTAGATGTTTTTAACAGATTTAATTTGTGGTCAGAACAGCATTATACAATATAAAATTATTTGATGTCAGAAATAAGTCAAATTTAAGTTTCTAGTACATCATATTTACTTTTAGTAATAAAATTTGTGGTATTTACAATATAAATGACAGATTTGTAGAATAATCGCTCAGCCTAAAGGATGCACTCTTTTTCTATAGACCTGACATTGTGAAATATAATTCTAAATTAAAAATAATAGGATGCAAGTCATTGAAAATTCTGTTGTCTTCATGCATGATTTTGTTTTTCAAAGTAAAATCTTTCATTTTTAATTTTTAAATAATTTTTCAAGCTATCAGTTGTAAAAAAGAAAAGATCATTAGAAAGTTTTTTGTGCATTTGTACAAAAAAAATCTCTTTTATCATAAATTTTTGTTTGAAATATAGATGCTCCTTGAATTACAAACTTCGCGCACAAGTTTTGTTCATAATTTGGATTGTTGCTATGGGGCTCCCAAAAGTATTGAATCTCTAAAAAAGCAAGGGTCTTTTGTGTAATCTCTGTTATCTTGAACTACTGCTGTAATATATTAATTTACTTGACGTTATTGACAGAGGAGTTGTAGCAGGTCATCGGCCTGTCAAGTACGTCTTGACTCAGGGCCGCAAAGGGTTAAGATTTTTTTGAAATTTTTTAATTGAAAATGTAATGGTGTGTTTGTAATTTGAGTGCTTATATTAATATTACCAATTACCTACATGATAAATGTTAGTAAATCTTTTTTGCAGTTCTTTCCTTTTTTTTAAAGCATGTAATATTTTTCATAAGTTGTAGCAGGTCATCGGCCTGTCATGTACGTATTGACAACGGAGTGCAAAGGGTTAAAGCTAGATCATATTCAAAAAAAATTATCAGGATTACAGTAAAATATTTGAAAACTTTGTGATAATTCAAAATTTATTTTTAATTTTGTGTTAAATTGGAATCAAGATTATAGACATGAAAGTGAATGTAGAAAATTGCAAACCAAAGAAATATTGTACAATTTTTTTAGTATCATAATTTGAAATTGTTTAATTGTATATACATAATTTGAATATGATCATTTTAGAAAATTGAGTTTTTAGAATTAGATCTAGGCCTGCCAAGAGAAATTTTTGGGCCCAGGACAAGTCTGTGATTCAGGCCTTACTTAAAAAAGTTCATCACTTTGGTTTAATAAAAAACTCATATAAAACATTAAACATTACGTTAGACGGAGCAGGCGTGTCTAGCATAGCTAGGCGTTGGAGCGCTAAAGGTTAATAATATGATTTTTCAGTTAAATTTCACAAAAATCTATCATTAAGTTCACAAACATTGAAATAGCATTTCAGGAAATTGTAGTCCTCAATTTACATCATTGACTTATGATCACTTGCAATAATGATGTAATTGGTAAATTTTGTGATTAGTCAATGCTATTTATATATATAAGAATCTATGCACAAAGTCTAATTTATTAATAACGTTTTTTAAGTTTATGATGATATTTGGTTTCTTAATAGATATTTGTAGTGGGGAATTTGTAAATTTAGGATATTTTGGACTTTCGACTGAATTTGTAAATTTAGGATATTTTGGACTTTAAAGTTTTTACTGAATTTTATTACAACTAGTTTCAACTTTTCAACTTATGATAGGTTCAAACCAAATTTTGTGATAAGTTGAGAACTATCTGTATTTTTAAATGGCTGAAGATTTAGGATTACAAAAATATCATCCACTATTATAACAGTATATTTCTCCTAAATTTGATAAATATCTCCAAATTAGTAAAACTGAGATGAATAATATAATGATATTATAAATTCTACTTTGATTTTTGAAAATATAGTTTTTAAGATTTATAATAATAAAAAATATTGCATAGTATTACAAATTAAACATCAAGGGAGATATCCAAATTGAACCTAAACTGCCAAATTAATCTTTTGATATTTAACAGAAATTTTTATAATTAGAAACTGTTTAAATTTTTGGTAAATCTAAACTATATTTTATTTTGACATAATATTTAAAAATATTTAGAATAAATTTCTTTTAATAAACAGTTCCAGAAAGAACTAAGGCTGAACTCACACGAACCATGCCACAACCACAAAACGGTAGCTACCGTGTGGTTTGGTTGTGGCCGAAATAAACCACTTATATGCGCAGTCAGTAAGGGACTTTGCGTATATATGCGCAATCCATTACCAATTGCTGATTGACAGGAAGTGCTGTCGGCGGCTAGTGGTCAGTATGTCGCACTGTGAGAGTTGTGCTCAACCACTGACGACCATAATTTTGTGGATGATATCGACCAAAAGTTGTGACAGCCGTTGAAATCGACTTCAGTTAGTGGTCTGTCTGAGTTAGATTATGCTTTTCTATATTAATATAATTATAATTCATGACCATCCACAAGCAACTACTGTTTTGTGGTTGTGGCATGGTTCTGTTGTGGTTCGTGTGAGTTCAGCCTAAAGGACATATTTGGAAAGTTTCTGAAAGAGTCCTATATTTTCTACTTATTTAGCATTTGGAGTTAATTGGCTTTTTGTGTGCAATTTTAATGTTGTTCAACATGCAACAAACAAGCATAGATGTCATCATGACATGATGCCATACACCAGTGTTATTTTATGATGTCATCCATTGTTACATCTCAATGACATCACATCGTGATATAATATTGCAATGATTATTGACAATAGATGACACTAAGTGATACTCCTGTATTGTTAACACTTAATGCCATCTATTAATTGCTAATATAAAAATTTTGATAAAAATCAAATGTCATCCTTTAGGATTAAATGAAATGGCATCAAGGTGTCCTTTAATAACAGAATATTATAACCATATTTTATGAAAATCTATTAATTAGTTCAAAAGTTATTTGTAGGGGGACACAGACTGATAGACATGATACCTATCTTATAAGCCTTCTAGAAAACAGACTAATAATATATCATATAAAATTAATTCTTCTAATATTTCCAGTGTACTATATGATCACACTAGAAATAGAGGAATTAAATTTCAGAGAAGATTAGTTCATTGCCCTATATTTAAGTTCTCTGATTGATTATGACCTTAATTATAATAATAAATAATTTTTAAAAATTATTCAATTATTTTCTAATTTTAAATAGATTCAAAATCCATATTACAAATTTATGACTTTTGTTTGTGATAAATATATGATTAAAAATAATATTTGCTAAATATTATATAATAGTTTATGTATAAATATAACAAATCCTCAAATTATGTTTTTTGATAAAATTTAATGCATTTTGAAATCATATAAATCAAAATGTAATTGTTTTCATAATAATTGGTATTATGAATTGTCATATTGGTTCAATACAATTGCAAATCTTTATTTTATATAACCATTATGAAAATATTGCTTTTTTATGTTATATAAACTGTTATAATAATAATAATATCACTACTCAATACATGCGACATAGTAAGAAAGTTTCTCAGCACTGACATAGACAATAGTTAACACACAATTAAACATCACAAATAGCTATGTCTTGACTTGTGTCCGACATGGCACTTTGACCCGGAGATACTCCATACCCACATTGATGTACAATAACATAATAATATTAAATAGTCCATTCTCAATAGTTTGAATCCTGCTCATTTGAGATTCTATTTAGACTGAAGTGATACATTACAGTCAAGGGCAGATTTTCTATTTGAAAAATTGAATTTAATTGATAAAGTCATTGTGTGCACATATCTTTCAGATTTGTTTCATTTGTTAGAGATATATAGAAGAACAGATAAGAAACTGGTTCTACTTGTGAAATGATATGATTTTGTAGCAGAGAAGCACTTATAATATCAAATGCAAACAAGCCTCAAAAAAATTTTTGCATGCAAAATAGGGAATATTTTTGATTTATTTGTAATGTCAATACAGTAATTACTGGCAATAACCTATTATTAATAAAATCATACATTCCAAATTGTTTTTGGATGATATATTCTGTATAATCCAACATTATTTTTGACAAACTTTGTCCTGCTTATTGTAAATTATTGAATTTCTATAAATATTTTTATTTAACCTGGTATTGATGGAATATCACTTAGTACAATGAATTTTTTTTGTTTTTTCCTTTAATTTGTAAATTATGAATTTATTCTTTATTTACTAATTAGTTTATAATAATAATCTTGAATGAATTAAATTTCATTAACCTTTTCCACTCCAACGCCTTGGTCACCAAAACAAGCGCTCACATGGCTTGTTCCAAAAAAATTCCATTCAGCCATGATGCCGAAATCCTCTTCATGCAGGCAATCCGACACCAGACTGTAATTTGATCTCTCGTGTAAACAAACAATCAGACTATCCCTCTCGCAGATGAAATACGGTATTCTACTACACAAATGTTTAAAATTATTGTTTATTGGCCATTTTTCTTCGTATTTTCTTCAAATAATGTGAGATAAATAATTTTTATTTTATTAAAAGTATTAGTACGTATGAGAATGTCGACTTTGTTGAAAATTTATTTATTTTAATAAATATTGCTACAATTTGTATGCGTAGCTATCATTCTGCCATCTGTATGCCAGATTTAGCACTGATTTTTGAGAAATTGTCGCTTTTTATACATTTTTTACTCAATGCCTTTTATAAAAATTGGTGAATTATTTCTCTGTATTTAGATATTATAAGTCATTAATTTTTTTAAAAAATAGTTAAAATATAATAATATTAGCATTTTCAAACAGAGGGGATAGGTTTTCACAGCCTCTCCCCTTCAGAAGCAGATTGTAGCTAGCCCATTATGTAGTTGACCTTGGATGGACCTAATGTCATGTAGTTGACCTTGGATGGACGCTATTGACAGTAATTATACACCCCTGCTCAACTTATTAGTTGTTTCGACTAGAGATAACACAAAAATTATTTTATTGTTTAAATTTTTGTGTTATGTTTAGAATATAACTAATATAAACAAACAATCAGCTGATTTGAAAAACCGTTAGATATTTCCCCCGAGAATCTAGGACGCCGACTTCCGCGTCGATCGACAAGCGTGGTATAGTTTGCTTTGTTTCTCTGAGAAGTTAAAATTTATAAACTT
>AYEL01061494.1:0-15787 GCA_000484575.1 Olivierus martensii | reverse complement strand
TTTCATTTGAAATGGAACAGTAACCCATCAAACTTTAGCTCTCGGAATCATGCGACGAATTTTTTAGTAACTTTTGATGTCTGTAACTATACTACAATGCAGTTAAATCCATAAATTTTGCCATGGTTGGATTCAGCATAAAAAGTTGTCCATATATATTAAAGCAAACAAATAAATGTTTGCTAGAACTTTTAAAAAAGCCTAGCAAACTTGACACTTTTGCACATTCGTACGCGACACGAAGGTGAATGGCTTCTCTTTCAAAGCCCCTAAAAATTCAACCACTGAAGATACTGAACTGAAACTTGGGATACAACCATCAAAGACCATATAGAACCTTCATACCAAGTTTCATCAAATTTGGAGATGGTCGAGTGGGGACCCCTGGTCCCCTTGATGTGGATTGACCCAATGTGAAACTATGTCATAAACTTTGTACTTTAAACTTTGATATTTAATAAAGAAATTTATAGCTAACTGTATCTGGTGGCCAACCTGTGCTGGGTGGCCACAATCTCAGCTGCCGAAAGATGTCCACTAAGCACTGGAAAATCGTGGTAGGTGGCCATCTTTCGGCATAATCTTTAAATTATACCAGTCTTTTAAAGCAACACTGTTGGAGTAAAAAATAACATCATCATTAATTAAACTACTACTATTATTTCCATTTTTCAACAAAAATACTATATACAGTGGATTCCGTTTAATTGGGACAGCTGCATAATTGGAACAAATCTCAACGAACAGAAACCAAACTAATAAACTAATACATAATTTAAATGGGGAAGTAGCAGAAAAAAAAATTTCAATTTTTGATATATTTTAAGGATTTTTTGAAAGTATGGCAACACTACATACACTAATACTTGTTGTGTGCTTTCTTAAAAAAGTCCTTATATAAAAATTATAACATTTTATTGTACTAGTCATTTTTCAGGTTAAACCTTTCCACAAGACAATACAGACCAACACAATGGAGCAATTAGTTTCTTATCATCTTATTGCATACACATCATTGACACACTATTGCTGCACTAATTTTATATTAGTGTGGTGACAGTGTGTTTATCGTCCATTCTTTAGTAAAATTATAAGTAAATATCATTGATAAATAATACATAACAGTACTGTATTCGCAACACTAGCATGATTAGAATCAGTTATCTATCGTCGAGAATCTGGCAAGTGTGCATCTGCTTAAGAGGCTATCGTTACTGTACCTAGCGATATTCGTTTACAGTGTCGATATTTAAAATTTTTAAATTTTTGCCGAGAATGCAAGAAAAGGAGTTACACTTTCAAGTAAAATTGTTTTGCTGGATAAAATTAAAAGCCAGCCATTTAATATATAAATTGCTTTGCTGGATAAAATTAAAAGCCAGCCATTTAATACCAAGCTATCGTAGACCTCCTGATATAACTGGAGTACCAAAATCTACCATAGCACGTTTTCTACAACAAGAAAATCAACCGTGTGAGGAGAGGGCATTACAGAAAAAAATTCCAGGAACATTCAAAAGAAAGTGTGATGAATTACAGAAAGAAATTCTGGGAACATCCAAAAGAAAGCGTGATGGAAAAGAGAAAGAAATTCCAGGAACATCCAAAAGAAAACGTGATGGAAAGGATCTAAAGAAATTCCAGGAACATTCAAAAGAAAGCATGATGGAAAGGATCCAAAGTCGAAGAAGCATTAGATCAATGGTTTTCTATAGTTAGCGGGCGAGAAGTCGAAGAAGCATTAGATCAATGGATTTCTATAGTTAGTGGGCGAGGTGTGAATATCAGCGGCCCAGTGTTGAAGAAGTCAAAGGAGATCAGTAAAAAACTAATAATTAACTATTTTAATAAATTAAAATAGGTATCTAATTATTATTTTTTTAAATTTTATTAAAGCATTACAATAGGTACCTAATTATTATTTTTTTTATCCCTACGAATTACATATTTTATTTTAGAATTTATTATTACTTGGTTTAATGATGACAGCTGGACCAAAATGGCTTAGTCCCATACGAATTACATATTTTATTTTAGAATTTATTACTACTTCATTTAATTGGGGCGAATTACATATTTTATTTTAGAATTTATTATTACTTCGTTTAATTGGGACAAAATGGCTTAGTCCCAACGTGTCCAAGTTAAGCAGAATCCACTGTGTTTTGTTTTTGATTCATTTATCAACTTGTTGTTATTGCTAAACCATTTTCTAACTGTTTTTTAAATCAGTGAATAATGTTTGCTGATCAGTATGCAAGATTTTAAAGCCATCTGCATATCTTGTTATAGTTTCCATATCTATAGAGAGAACTTGATTCATTTAGCACATAAATAAAAAAAGTGCTGATAGCAGAGCCTTGTGCAATGCTGAGAGTTGAAACAAACTCAGGCAATAAATCATCTCCTCAGATAATTTTATATTTATTTGTACAGTTATTCAAGTAATTAATGATCCAATAAAGAAAAATGTATTCTATAAGCATTTCCTCATTTAATCTTCCATATAAAGTATTAATATCAATTGAATCAAAGCTATATTTAAAAACAGCAGCTATATTTAAAAACAATACATGAGTATTCTGCTGTTTTTCCCAATTCGTATAGTATAGATTCTGTATACTCTAAGATTTGGTATTGTAGATCTATTTTTCATTGCATAATGTTGATATCTAGATATGTTATTCTTGGCATGATATATGGTATGTATTTTAACAAAATTTTTTTCAAAAATTCTTTGTAAACAATTACACATGCATGCCTGCACGCATGCATAATCATATAATATACATGCAAATGCGCACACATGTATGAACATATGTACATGCATATGTTGGGGTAAGAACAATAAGGTAAGAATTTGTGGGATTTTTGTTTTTTTAAAATAGGAATAAATTTCATATACCTCCCATCTATCAGGGATATATCCCTGTTCCAGAATAATCTTAAAAATATATGCAATATGTGACATATGTTGCTAACGAATATTGTATGCGAAAAAAATATTTGGCATGCATGTACTGTATACTGTACATAGATATCCATCGTATATTTGGCATGCATGTACTGTATACTGTACATAGAGTATATCCATCAAGAACCATAGTTTTACTTTTGTGAAATCGCCAGATATTTTGCATTAATGAAAAATACTTTGAAATAGAAAATAACAGCATGCAATTTGCAAGTGATATAAGCCAGTTATTACCAGTGATGAGATGAATCAGAAAATGGAAGAAAAGGTTTACTGAATCAGGCCTGAACCTGGATTAAATTGGAGATAAGCAATTCAGAAATTGAATTTAGATTCTCAAAATTAGCGACTATTACAATGTAGCTATTTGATCGGCAAAATTCACAAAAAAAAAAAATTTTGGGTTCAACTAACGTAATTCTGAAATTTGGATAACGTAAGTCGGAAAAGGGTCAATATTGGTCAGTAACGTAAGTGCAGGATTCATGTAAGTTGAAATCACGTAAGTCGGGGATGGACTGTATATATATATAATATATTGCTCAAAATTCTCAATATAATAAGGTATTTAAAGTAATACATCAATATACCAGAGTCTCAGTAACTCAAGCTGAATGGGACATAGTCATCTTGAATTACTAAGAAATTCAAAATGTATATCTATATCTGAAAGAAAAAGTAAAGTCAATTTGAATGAATGATATATATTATTATTGTAGATACAATAATTGTTTTGTTTCTTATCAAAAGAAATAAAATATATGTTTTTATTTAATATGAAAAATTTTTTATTTTTGTTTGCTTTTGAATATGCAATTGCTTTCCCATACCATCTTTCAGAAGAAGACTAACAGTTGTATTGCCTCTTTCTGCTGTTCTATATAGTTTTAACAAATGAAAGTAAATACCTGAAAGATATGTATTCATAAGTAATAATATAGAATCTTCAATTAGATTCAGTTCCATAAACAGAGAAAATGATCTTAATTGTAGCAAATCACTTTAGAATAAATGAGTCACAAATACACATAACTTGAATTATTGAGAATAGTTCATGATTTATTTAAGTTAATCATAAGATAAATGTTATATTTATTAGTTCACTGTTAATGTTAAATTAATTGAAAAATTTTAATTATTCAAAATTAATAGTGCAATATTTATAATTTAATTTCAAAATTGTAAAATATTTTTTACAGTTGTTCCTAAAGTAGATATACCATCAATTGGAAAGAAACCAGAATTTTTACAGAATTTGCAACCAAAACAAGTAACTTTACAAGAATCACTTCTCTTGCAAGCAAAAGTTATTGGAGAGCCTAAACCCTCTATTAAATGGTAAATATAATGATAATCATGCATTAAGTTATTAAATAATTTGAATATTTATATACATTTACCATCTGATTTAAATGATTTTTGAATAATACTATCTTCAGAGATAGATAATTGACAAATGCATTTTAAATATATTTTTTTAACATATATTGAACTTTTAGCAATAGATTTCTTGGAAATCTTATTTAATATTGAACATAATATTACTAATATTATAGCCTGATATTATTTCATAAGAGAAAAAGAGAAAAGGTGTCAAATAGAACAAAATCATATTAATAAAATGACCTCTAAAATCAACAAATAATATGCACACTGTAAATTAATTAAATATCCTGAATTTTATAATATTATAAACTATAATCCTCTGTAATCATATTGTTTCTTTTCCTTATTTATATATTATTTATTCAAAACATATGAATGTTATAAAAAATAGAAACATAAAAAATTATAATTTTATAACCAAGCTTAATTTTTTATACATAATTTATGATGATCATCTTCATTCTTGCAAAATAGTGTAAAACTTGTTGATTTAAATTTCAATAAAATATATTAATAGTAACATTTTTGTTCCTGTTTATATCAAAAAAAGCATTACATGCTTAAAAATTTGCCTTCTATAAAATACTAGCATTTGTCAAAAACACTAATTTTATGCATTACATAAAATTTATAATTTTAAATATTAAAAATTTTCTACAATGTGATTTTTATAATATATTAGATAGATATTATTTTTCGTATCTGTTAGCTTCCCATTCCCTGGATACTAGAATTTACCAAATTTACTACAGATTTTTATATAGAAGATAGTTTTAGATATTATGCATAAATATGTGTGTGTTCAAAAAGTCTAACGCATTAAACTTGTTTTTAATGAAGTGGTCAGAAAGTAATTTTATTATGCACTGTGCATGCTCCATGGCTGTGACGTATCGCATGAACGAAAGAAATAGCAAGTTTACTTCATGAAAAACATGGCGGCCCCCAGTGTATACATGTGGGTAAATTGTGATATACAAGGAGACGAAAAACTGATAATGTCACATGTGATATAGTGTACAATGTTATTTTTAAGGATATTTTATTATTAATCATTTCAAAATTCAAGTGTCCTATACTGTAACTGAAAATTTATTAAATAAAATAGGGGCTACTTAGTTAATTATTTAGACTTATGCAGTGCTCTATTTCTTCATCAAAATTATCAGAAAAAATTGCATCTTCCAAACATTTGAAAGCTCCTATTAAAACTTCCTTACGGGCGGCCATGTTGTCTCTCTAACGGACTGGTCAAAAAGTATATATGATAACAAGGTTAACTCAACTGGAGAAAAGTTTAACCCATCAGACTTTTTGAATGTGCCTTATATATATATATTATAAATTTTTTTTTTATTTAGGCTGAAGGATGGAGAAGAGATAAGACCTTCTTCAAATATTACCATGATTGAAGAACCAGATGGCACTATCTCTTTAAAAATTGATTCTATGGATTACTTAGATGCTGGAAAATATGTTGCTGTAGCAACAAATATTGAGGGTAAAACCAGAAATGCTGCTGCTGTTGAAGTATTAGGTAATTACATAATTCCCTGTTAAAAATTCCTAGTTTGCTATAAAAAGAAATAAAAATCTGAGAATGATATTAATGGTTAAATTTATTTTAATTTGTTGATAATTTTAAATTAATTATAGTCAAAAACTAATTTTATCTAAACAAATCATTTATATACATTTTAAAATATCAAAGTTTTATTACTAAAAATTTTTAGGCTATATAATATACAATATAGTTTCAATATTGTGTAAAAAACAAAATTACATAATAATATAATTTATGCAGACAACAATTGCTGAATAGGTATGAGCATGATAAAATATAGTAAACATGGTTTTATATTTCAATACTAATCATTTATACTTTTAATTACTAGTAATCTTTATGATTACTTAAATTTAAAATTTTTTATTATGGAAATATCAAAGAATTATATGATTAATTTTTCGTTTTTTAAAAATGTCAACAGGAAAGAGAAACTATGATAAATTTTTTATTTATTAGAAGCAGATTCCTCAATACTATTGCATAAATAAAAATTTTGTAAAAAAAACATTTGTTAGTTTCAATGATATAATGATTATCAGCAAATATTTGTCAAAATCTAAAAGTTTTGTTGCAGAAGATCACTGTTACATAAAGGCAAACAATAAGCCAAATAAGTAAGATAAATCATTTATTCAAAAACATTTTCGGCTATCCATGTAGCCTGCAATATGAATTGTGCAGAATCACTGTTACAATAAACAACACAAGAAGCTTTGAATTATTCCATGTCAAGTGATCTAGAGATTTCTGCTTGACCTTCAATTTTGCTGAAACTTGATATGAATATGCATACAAGTTTCAGAGGAAACTGTACAAAATATCATTTGAGAAATGGTGTGGTTGAGGCAACAAGGCCCCTTCTTGTGAAGGCCACCTGTGTAATCTGAATTCAATAATGACTAATTTTAAGTTTCAAATATGATTGTTGCATAACTATATTTTGAATCTTTGTAAGCTTGTTTAATTTTTGTACTAAATCCAAAAATTTTATCATCAAGATCATAAGATCATTGGTTAAATTTGACCAATGTTTAGAGAACAAATATCTCGGTATTTGATACTTTTAATTTAATTTTTTCTCATACTATTGAAAAGAACAGATCTTGAACTAAAAGAATAACAGTTTTCCAATTTTGAATCTTGAAATTCTTCAAAATTAGGCTACTTGACATGGAATGATCCATAGATAAAATTCAATATTTTCAATTTAAATTAAAATATAATTTAATAATTTTTAAATGAAAAACTGCATAAAAAATATATCATTTTTGGCATGCAGCTTGTTTGTTAATGAACATTTCATTTCTGTATTTAAGAAATTTAAAATAACAAAAACACACTCAATTTTTAGTAAGATATATTTATATAAATATAAATATTGAAAAAGTTTTAAATGTCACTAATATGAATAATGAATTTTTGCAACCATAAATCACACATCACTTAAAAAGTGTAATAGTAATATTTAAATGCATATAAAATATCAATCCATATTACAATTTTTAAAAATAGATATAATTTTATATATATTTAGTTACAATGTTTGATTTGGAGAGGAAAGCATAAGAACAAAGTTCCTTTGTTAAATTTTTAAAAAGTACTTTCCTTTAAATTATACCAAGCATTAATGTTATTAAAATACTGATGTATGAAGTGATACTATTGGTTATTATTGATATCCATGTTGGAGAGACTGAAATATTATTTCTATAAATTCACTCTGAATAATAAAATTGTAATCTTTACTTATGGCTTTCATGTGCATATATTAAATTTATGTAATATTTCAGATTAGTAAAAATTTATTAAAACCATTAGCAACTATTGGTATAATCAACAAACAAATGTGAGTGAAATTTTAGCAAAATAAGCAACAGAAAAATGGCCATCATTAGATGTTCCTACAGTTGTTGCATTGCTTTACTGTTTATTAACTGCATAATATATACATTGATAGTAATTTTCAATCCAAATTATATAAAATCATAACTATAAAAATAGATCATCCAAATGGGACAACATGTACAAAATATCATACTAAATATCAAAAATAGAATTTTGATGCTTCATAGAAACTGTCATGATTAAATTTTAATTAAAAAATTATGTATAAATTAAGAATTCAACTAATGAATAACAGAAAACATACAACATAACATAATATCATCAAAATTTATTAATTCATAACATTTTTTGCAAATTATATAACTATCTTTAACAACATAAAATTAATACAGAATTACAGCTAGACTTACTATCATGATTTTTATCAATACAAGTAGTTTCTGGTTTACAAATTTCTGCTTAATGAGGTTTATAGGTTTGAGAGATTTTTTTGAAATATGAAGTATCAAAATATCAAAAATATGCAAATTAATTGTAAAAATAAAATGCTAAACATTCATAAATAGGCATTTCAAATCACATATATAAGTATATAGTACAGTATGACTGAATTTTCAGCAGAAATTCCATCATCTGTTATGAAATTGGAAAATCAAAATGGCAGCACAAGAAATGGAAGTGCTACTATTTTTTGAATTAGAAGACTTTATAGAAAAAATCTTTATCAAAACAAATTTTTTCAAGTTTTCATAACAAAATTTACAAAAGAAATTTTATTTTATCATGAATTTTGTATTATAACCAAAAATTTTTTTCATAATATCTTTTAACTACATGAAATATTTTTTCAATAGCAATTTTTTCTTTGGTATTTCCCAATTGCATTAAGTTAGAATGTCTTAATAATAATTTGGAACTACCTTTTTTTGTGCAAGATTTTTGAAAGAGTTACTAGTAAAACAATTTTTAATAATGAAGAAGCATGGATTTAGTGAGCCTTTAATAATAAAACTGTTTAAAGACATTACTACGAATGAAACATCTACAATAGAAGGATGACTGGAATCAAATAGCCAAGGAACCACCCCCAGAACAACAAACAACTGTGGGCTTTGAGGTAGTCCCAGATGCCATGAGAGCCTCAAAAACAGTTAAGAGAATCCTGAAAAAAATGAAGACAAACCCACCATTTAAGAGGGGACAAACAGTTATCCAAGCCCTAAGAAATATTAAAGATAAATATAGCCATGGAGAATCTACAGGAGTCTATAGAATTCCATTAGAGAATGTTGATACAGGCACCATGGATGTCTACATAGGAGTGACACAAAGGAACTTGAAAGACAGGATAGAAGAGCATAAACATGACATTAAACATGGCAATCTGATTACAGCATTTGCTAGATGTCCCTACGAGAATGACGTCAAAATTAACTGGAATGAAGCCAAAGTAATACATAGAGTTATTGATCCAAAAGAGCTAAGTACAGCTGAGAAATTAAAAATTTACAAAAGAGGCCAGCAAGAGGAAATAATTAATGAAAAAGAAAAGGAGACGATCTTGATTGCATGGAAGTATGCCCTAAGAGGGTAGTACATGTAGGATCAATGTAAATCTTTTGGTCAAGAGACCAGACTTTGACAAACTGTTTTTGTTTTTATTTACTTTTTATTTGTATTTTTACTTCTGTTTCTATTAATTTTAGTTAAATGTATTATTTTTAAATATTTGTTTACAGTAACCGTCTCAGATAATATAGAATTTGTATGTAAAATACTTTGAGAAAGAACTTTAATTTAAAATTTGAAATAAGTTCCACAATGGAATCTTAACAGCCAAAGTTTTATAGATTCCTAGAAATGTCTTTTGTTCTAATCGGTTTGTGAGTTTGAGTTGAGGATGGCTGGGTTATAGCCAAAAACGTTACTCTAATGAAAAATTGAAATAATAAAGAGTTTTTTGGACTGCTAACTAGTGCTTTGGTTAACTCTTTGATTAGTTAATGTATTAAAAAAGAATTAATTTAAAACAGCTGTCGCAAAAATCTCTCCACAATCATTCTTAAAATGTTCCATGTTTTGTGATGGAAAAAGTCTATTCCAACATGGTTGTTGATCTACTTTTTATTAAAATATTTAAAAAATAAGTCTTAATGATTAAATTTACTTAAATAAACAGAAATTGATGATAATTCAAGTCAGGTCATACATTTGAAAAAAATTCTTTTTCACTATCCAAGGATGTCTTATTGCACTTTAATAGAAGCTGCACAATCACACTCCCTTCAAGTGATGCCCAGGGCAATGCCATACTTAACATACTTTAGAACTGCCACTGTTTGTTTATATACTTTAAGTGTAATTTTTTACATAATAATTTGCTAATAAGGAAATAATAATATGAGAATTTATTTTTTCAGCTCCTATTAAAAAGAAACCTGAATTTTTGACTGATTTACAACCAGTTACATGCAATGATGGCGAATCTGCAACTTTTAAAGCAAAAATAGCAGGAGAACCAAAACCAAAAATTAAATGGTAAATATGCTATAGCAAAATTAAATTTTTTAAAATTTGTTTTTAAATTAAATAAATTTAATAGTTAAAAAAATAACTATTAAAATCTTGGTTGTTATATAAAACAAAATAAAAAGTTTCATAGAACCAACTTTTGTTCACTTTGTTTTTGAAAATGCTTTTGAGTATTATTAATCTATCATTAACATGTACAGTATTAATTACAATATCAGTTAGAATATTAAAAGTAATATTAAATTAATTTAAATCAATCATAAAATAAAGCATTTATTCATAAACATTAAGGAATGACAAGAAATTGCAAAATAAAATATGCAAAAATCATAAGACTGACAAGGATTGATTAATTTCAAATATCTTTCATGATACTCACTTCAGTATAGAAGATAATGTAAGGATTCTTTAGTATTGATTACATTTTTTCCAATTTTAGTTTTATAAATAAACATTACATTATAAATTTTATCTTTTACTAAATAAGAAAATTCCATGTCTGTATTATTCATCATTTACATTGAAAATAGACATATATTTAAATGACTTTGTAAAATAGCAATTGTATTTCTTTTATATTTAATTAACAGCATACTATGCTGCTTAATTTTTTTTGAGTTTATTCCTAATTTCATTAAAACTAGTATAATTATATTATCTATGATGGGGAATTTATAAATGCCTTCCATTTCTTTAGCAGAAATCTTTTTTAATCTCTATACAATATATACAGATATTTATAAAAAAATATTTTGTGACTTAAATTTTCCTTTCTTTTGTTATCTTCTTTAATCTAATTTTTTGCTTCAAATAATAAAAAAGTCATAAAAAATATGTTAATTATTGAACTTAATATCAATATATATATATTGTAGAATTTTCAGCCTTCTACAGACCTTTTCAGCTGCTACTGTGTCTCATTGTATCATCATTGGAGATAAATACTCTGTCTTTGTATTCAGTATACAAATAAACACTAATGAATTCAGTAATCATGTAAATTTAATTAAGTCCATTTATTTATACATAAACATTCTAACTAAATTTATATATAAAAAAATACTGCATATAAAGATAAAAGAAAACTTGATAATAAATCATTAATGAACAAATATATACTATTAAATAAGAAGTTATCATTTTTTTGAAGATTCTAATTATTTTTAGTAGATTTAGGTGTTGATTCATTTTAAAAATAAAGAGAAATCAGATGTTATATCTGAAGATAGCATTGATGGCAAATCTGCATCTGAAGTTAAATTAATTAGATTGAGAACTATTGGGATTATTTTTTGTCAAGTATTTAATGTGTTTTTGTACTGTTACATAATATTGTGGAAAGAAAAGTTCTATTCAAAATATAAAAATAAAATATAAATTGAGTACACAGTTATAAATTATTTAATGTTTAAAAGAAAATCTTCATTCTCACAATATGTAAGTAATAGTATGCAAACATATTAAATATTTATCAAAACAAACAATCCTATTGGTTTCTGATCTAGCTAATCTAATTCCAGTTCAGTTTCAATGCTATACATGGACATTACTTCTGATTTTTTTTATTTTTTAGATGAATTGAAACTTACATATACTAGGCTATAAAAATTTTAGCTTCTCATTTAACAATATACTTTTTAAATGACTTATAATTAGATTTTCTTTCTTTTTTGTTTATAGTATTTTTTTATTTATGATTAATTTACAATCCATCCATAAAAACTGAAAAAATGTTTCTATCAAACTGCATTTCTTATATGAATGTATTATTTAAGAATAAAATGATTTTTTAAGAATCTGAATTCTATTGTAATCTCCTCCTTCCAGTTTCTATTGTTATCATTGAACAAATTTATTTAAGTACTATTATAATTATATGTTAAAATCCAAATATAGTATTTTAACAGTTATACATTTACAATATTAATATCTTTAATTAATTAAATATCTTATTAATTATTAGATATAAAAAAGAGTAAAAATAGATAAAGCATTTTATTCTTTTGTTATTATGTTTGGATCTTGTAGAAGGATAATAAATTAATAACTTTAGGATTTCGCTCGTTCGACTTTTCGGGCCGGTCCCCGAAAAGTTTCAAAATCGGGGTTTCACTGTAAAAGGAATAGTTTTCCTACCAAAAATCATAGGCATTTTATCAGGGTTCAATGAACATTTTTTATTTGATATTCTTATTGGATATCTGAGCAAAAGACTCAGATATCCAATAAGAATGATTTCTAATAGTTACAAACTTATTTTATTGATATGTGTGTAAATCGTTTTTTAAATTTTATCCAGATTTATATTTGATTTGTAGATATTAGGCCAAGAGAATTTACGTATGCATATTAACTATAGCTTGCCAATTACACTATTTCCATTGTTGAACTTTACAATAGTTGGAATGATCAGAGATCATCAGTAAACTATTCAATAACATCAGTATAGGCATATGATTAGAAGTGAATCCTATTGATTGTAATGCATAAACATCATCAACATGTAAATATTAAACCTAAAAAATTAGTTACTCTTGTTGGAAAATTCACAACTTGGTGTAAATTTATCATACTATGTATCATTGATAAATATCTTCTGATGTTGAAACAAGAATGAATAATGTGGGATATTATTATACCAAGTTATAAAACTTAAAATTACCATGTAATATATATTTACTTGTATTTTTCAGTAAAATTTCCACCAAATGCTGAATTATAATTATTTTTTGATTTATTGAGTCTGCTGGAGATACAGATGCTATTAATAACTGAATATGCAGAAATTACACAATTACAATATCATTTTGTTTTAGAAATATTAATGCTATGGAGAAATAACTTCTATAGGATACAAAGGGCTCTACTCCTTTTTTATCTGGTAAGTTTCTACAGATTATAGATGTCCTCTTTATCATTTGAACGTCATATTTCTGTTAAACATATTGTATATTGAAATGATAGTATTGCTTTAAGTTGATCTATTTTATTTCTCATAAATTGCAAATTTAGATGAATAACTTAACTGTTGTAGTAACCAGTGCTAGATTAACCTATAAGCAAAGTAAGCACATGCTTAGGGCATCAAGGGAAGGTGGCATCACAGAAATTTTTCATATCCGAATTTATCATTTAAATTATTAAATTAATTAAATGTATAACCATTTTCAAAATTTAATGAAAAATGAATAAGTTCTGTTTATAGTGTTCTCTCTTGTGTCATCATGTTTAGCCCACAAAATAAAGTACACTGTGCTTGCAGATTGGAAGCTATATAAATTTTAAACAAGTCTAGATGTGTTTGAAACAGTACAGTGGCGGGTACTAACTCGTAAGAAATTCTTAGTTTAATTGCCAACTGTCACTGGTGTTAATTGCTTGTGCATTCATCACAGAGTAGTATATACTATATATACTATTCTCTTCATAACCTCATTCTTGCTTTCAAAGTCTCAAAAAGCCTCAATGATGCTTAATGACTATTCCAATAGCACAGAGGTCTCCAAACTTTTCGCCATGAGGGCCACATTGAATACTTTAAATAAATTTAATATTTATTTATATTTATTTAATGTACTATTTTTTCATTAATTAATATTTAATCGATTTTACAGTATTATTTAAATAACTTGATGATGATTTTTTTATAATATTAAAAAGATTTTATATAGATCTATGGTGATGGGAGTAATATTAGAAGAATTATACTTTAACTATGAAAATAATATGGTAACATTATCCTATCAAACAACAGACAGCAAGCATTTCAGATGATAACAAATTGTTAAACTATTTACATATACTGATTAATGAAGATAATGAAGATAAAAATTTGCAAATTTTTCTTCAGTATACAACTAAGGAACACCTCCTTAATATATATTAAACAATATTATGGTGCTGGCAATTGAGTATTTATCTAAACTAATAAATTTTAGATAGTTAATTTTGCACCTTTAATTAATGCTATCATTTCCTTGATTATTATATATTATCAATAAGGGATATGTTTGGCATCTGAAGTCCAAATCAAGAATCTAAGACTAGACAGAAACAGAATCAGTAGTCAAAATTACTGTTTAAATTATATTTTATTGAAACTTAACAAGTTCTAATAATTATAGAACATATAGTCCCATGACTTGTGTCTATTTTGGGTCATTAAGTTATCACTAGTTCAGAAAAAAGAAATGAAGAGAGAGCTAATATGATAGTTTGAATTACCATATATATTTGTGTATAAGCCAAGATTTTTTTCCACTAGAATTAGATATATGAGTTTTATTGAAAACAGATAAACCAATACAATAATGAAGTAGATATAAGGAATAACTTTTTTATTTCATTTTGAATTCTTTTAAATTTTTTTCTTCTTTTGTCCATTTTAACCGACCTTTTATAGCCAGAAAGATTGCGGCCGGATGGCCAAGTGGTAACGCTGTTGGAATGCCACTCAGGAGGACCCAGGTTCGTGTCCTTGTCTGGTAACTCCTGAAAAGTTTTTTCGGGTGCTGGGCTTGGCCCGGCGATCCCTATCTTTCATGATCTGGACCCCCTCCACAGGTGTGGGTACAGCCCGTGGTTGGAACTAGCCCCATTCCTTAATAATCTCCCTGATTGGAAAGGTGCGTAAAATATGCAAAAAAAAAAGAAATATCATAACTTGGATTACAGTTATTTTTTGCTATTCAGGAATATATTTTAAACCCAATTTTAATGCATTTGAAATCTGGTTTTTTGCGGATTCTTATTGAAAAATTATTCCAATTGGTGGGCCAGATAAAATCATATCGTGGCCCACAGTTTGGAGATCCTGCAATAGCACACTCAGCTCTGGCTGTTTAGTCTATTAAAATGTAAATACCATTTTATATATTTTGAATTACAAGTGTAACGGGGCACCAAAATTAGTGTTTAGGGCATCTAAGGATCTTAATCCGACACTGGTAGTACCTGATTGCCCATAAATAATTGCTAAGAAATTGGTACAGAATTATTTGGGATGTTGCTATATTGGAAATAGATCTTAATTTGTTTCTATCTATATTATTATCTTTGATTCAAGAGTGCTTATCACTACTTTCATTTTGTCTATTACAGATAGGCCTCGATTAGCGCGACTTCGAATAGCGCGAATTCGATTAGTGCGACTTAAAAAATTGATACCATTATTCTGTTAGTGCGAGAAAAGATTCAATTAGTGCGAGTAGTAAACACAGATCAGTCTTACTAACAAAGCTCCTTTTATGATGTCAATTAACAAATTACCATTAATTTTCGGTTAAATTCCATTAATAAAACTGGACGAGGAGTAGTCCAAGAACGGTCACACAATTTTGAAGGGATGAAACATCAGAAAGATGGGCTTTTTGCCGTTAACTGTTTAACATTACTGTACTATTATTTAGCTTTGCTATCGTATACATACAGTAGAGTACA
Organism: Olivierus martensii; assembly: GCA_000484575.1. Lineage (NCBI taxonomy): Eukaryota > Metazoa > Arthropoda > Arachnida > Scorpiones > Buthidae > Olivierus > Olivierus martensii. The sequence goes on along the minus strand of AYEL01061494.1, from coordinate 44 downwards.
GAATTTTCTCTTTTAAAAAGTATCGAAATGGATAAAAGGAAGAA